>PNEQ01069727.1:0-37348 GCA_003012365.1 Medauroidea extradentata | reverse complement strand
GAGGCTGATCAACGAGCCCTCGATGCTTTCTTGAATGGTTTAAAGGGCGAAGTAGGCAAGTTTACACGTATTTCTCGCCCGCAAAGTTTTAAAGAAGCCCTTGAGTCTGCAATAAATGTTGTCGAGGCAGACACATGTCCTGGTAAAGAGCTGGTAAACAATGGTGCTGGTAAGTCAGTATTTGCCACGAAGCAAGTAAGAGAAGTATGTCATTTCTGCAACAAGGTAGGTCACAAGTTTAAGGATTGCTGCAAGAGGGCAAAATCATGTTTTGGTTGTGTAAAGTCAGGACACATGGTACGTGAGTGTCCTAACCGAGAGCAGAGGTACAAGAAACCAGATCCTCCTACTAATGAAGAAGGTAA
This sequence comes from Medauroidea extradentata, assembly GCA_003012365.1. NCBI lineage: Eukaryota > Metazoa > Arthropoda > Insecta > Phasmatodea > Phasmatidae > Medauroidea > Medauroidea extradentata. Next base: position 36,983 of record PNEQ01069727.1, on the reverse strand, counting down.
GTTAAACACTTACAGGGCTGGAGTAGCCACGAGTCACAGTCCTCAGTAAGGTGCATACCTGCAACAGTGTCTGACAATGACTTAAATGAGATAACAATAGTTGTGCATTACAGAGGTAGACCACTCAAGTTGTTAATAGATACTGGCGCTCAAGTATCACTTATGTGGCATCATGTTGTTGGATACTCAGTCTTGAAGAGTCTCAGGAAGCCCACATTTAGTATTATAGGTCTTTCAGGCCGTAAGTTACAGAACTTGGGAGTAACGACTGTTACTGCACAGTTAGGTGAAAAAGCCTATGACATGTGTGTACAGGTCGTCCAGAGTAAATGTAAACGTTATGATGGCATAATTGGATTGGATTTTCTGTCACATCACTGTGCAATTATAGATGTAGTAAAACAGAGTCTGTGTTTGGGAAACACAATGTACTCCCTAGGTCAGAGCTCTGATGGGCTGACAGTACTAGCAAAGGACTGTTGCATGGAATTGTACAAACCAGCAAGTCCACAGAAAGTTGCTCAGTCTCCAATACATTTATTAGCTGCCGAGAAAATACCGCCAGGTACAGGATAACTAGTCTGAATTATGGTTCCTCTCCCAAATGTTCTTGAGAATGATAACTGTACTGTGTTAGTAGAACCAGTTTGTGACTGCGATGTTATGAATAATCAGCATTGCTATGTAGCCAGGAGTATTACTACAGTTATGTCTTGTGAAGGAAAAGTAGAAGCGCTAGTAAACATGGTAAACATGAGTCGTGTTGAAGTTGAATTTCCTCGAAGTACCGAGGTAGCAGTGTTAGAGCTGCTGGATAAAGGAGACGTCCTTACTTGTACTTGTCCTTGTTCCTGTTCTTGTTCACGTGAAGCAGACGAGTTAGTCGTCGGAGAAAACATGAAGCAGTCAGAATGCTTGCAAAACATGAGGTTATGTGGTCGAGTAAGTGCACATGAATCAGAGATGGATTTTTCCAGTAAGTTAAGTCATTTGTCAGGTGAAGATAAACAGTTACTAGAGTCAGTGTTGCAAGAGTACCAACATATTTTTAGTGAAAGAAATAATTTACCAGTAACACCTTTGGTACAGCATCGTATATGTACAGGGAGTCACAAGCCTATTTCTATGAAACCGTATCGAGTACCATTTCACCAACAACAGTTAGTGAATGACATGGTAGAAGAACAGCTGAAGTTAGGATTCATTTTGCCAAGAGAGCCAAGCGACCCCCCTTGGTCTTTTCCTATTGTAATTGTTAAGAAGAAATCAGAAACTGGAGAACCCAAATTTAGATTTTGTGTGGATTACAGCTCGCTGAATTTAATCTCTACTCCTGATATCTACCTCCTGCCGAACATAGTAGAATCTCTAGATAATTTGGGCCACTGCAAGCTTTTTTCAGTTGTTGATCTTACTAGTGGTTACCATCAGATAGGGGTACATCCAGATGATCAAGCTAAAATGTTTTTCATCACTATTACAGGCGTTTACAAGTACGTACATTTGCCTTATGTTTTGATAAACGGTCCTGCAACTTTCCAGAAGCTTATGGATTGTGTTCTGAGAGGCTTAACACCTTCCCAATGTATGGTGTACATCGACGATGTAATAATTTTTAGTAAAGACATGAAGCAGCATGTAGAATATTTGAAGTCAGTTTTTGACAGGTTGGACAAAGCTAATTTGACATTGTCATTAGGGAAATGTAATTTTGCAGTAAGTGAAGTCCGCTACTTAGTTCTTCAGGAGTGAAGCCTGACCCGAAACTTGTTGAAGCAGTTCAGTGTTATCCGAGTCCCTCGAATGTAAAGGAACTTCAGAGTTTCCTAGGTTCATGTAATTACTACCATCGTTTTATTGATAACTATGCTATTACAGCTAGACCTCTGACTAGTTTACTTAGAAAGGGAATTAAGTTTGTATGGACTCATGAGTGTGAGCAGTCATTTCTCGCCCTTAAGAAGATGTTAGTATCATCTCCTGTTCTTGCTTATCCAGATTTTAGTAAGCCTTTCATATTGACTACAGATGCGAGCCAGTTTGCTATTGGTAGTGTTTTGTCACAGATTATTGATGGTGAAGAACTTCCTGTGGCATATGCATCAAGACAGGTAAATAAAGCTGAAATTATTTACTCAGTTACAGAGAAAGAACTCTTAGCAGTTGTATGGAGTGTTAAACATTTTCGTTGTTATTTGGTAGGGAATGAGTTCACCGTTGTAACTGACCATGCCGCTCTTAAGTGGATGTTAGGTTTAAAGGACCCTAGTGGTAGATTAATGATATGGTCTTTACAGTTAAGCGAGTATGTATACAAGATTCAGCATCGCCCAGGCAGAAAGCATGGTAATGCAGACTGTATGAGTAGGCGAGTGCGCAATGTATAAGTTAGTGCTGAAGAAACTATGTGTGCAGAACAACAAGCCGATGAGGAGTGTCAAGAATTTAGACAGCAGCAAAAATTTGTAGAACAGAATGGTCTTTTGTTTAAAGAAACTCATTTAGGTTTAAGGTTAGTTGTCTCGAAGTCTCAACAAGATAATATCTTGAAAGAATGTCATGATTCTGTATTTGCTGGTCACCGAGGTAAGAAAGCTACAAACCATAAAGTTGCTGAAAGATACTGGTGGAGAGATCGAAAACAAATGGTAGACAATTATGTAACGTCCTGTGTATCATGTAATCGCCGTACTACCCAAGGAAAAACTCGAGCTAATCTAGTTGAACTACCTGAAACTGAGCGACCTTTTCAGAGGTTAGGCCTAGATATTGTAGGTCCTATGTCTAGAACTGCAAGTGAAAATCACTACATCTTGACCATCATTGGTCATTTCTCGAGATATCTAGTAATGAAGCCTCTTCCCGATGAAACAGCTGAAACAGTAGCCAGAACTTTCGTGTTTGAATGGATATTGAAATTTGGTGTCCCAGATTCCATCATTACAGACCAGGGAACCAACTTCTTATCAGAACTCATGACTCAGTTATGCCAGTTGTTACGAGTAAAAAAGCTTAGAACTACCCCCAGGACATCCATAAGGTAATGGAAGATCAGAGCGTGTACACAGGACAATTGCTAAAATGATTAGACATTATGTCAGTAATCGTCATGATGATTGGGATGTGTATTTACCTTATGTGTGTGCTGCATACAATAGTCAAGTGCATACCAGTACCCAGTTGAGTCCTTACGAGATCGTGCATGGCATGAAGATGTCTACTCTTTATGAACACCTAACTGTACCTCCTTCAGCTAGCAACAGCCATGTTGCCGAGATAGCAAGAAAACTGCGTGATGTGTGGAAGTCTGTGAAGCAACACAACCATACTGCGTTCCTATAGCAAGCTTCGCAGTACAACAAGAAGGCAGTTAAGAGACAGTACAAGATTGGAGACCTGGTGTATCTGAGCAATCCAGTGTTAAAGAAGAATCAAGTCAAGAAATTCCAGCAAGTGTAGAAATGGCCATATCCAGATATTGAGGTGTGCTCTGCAGTTACCCTCAAGCTTCAGTTGCCTTTCCGTTCCATCATTGTTCATGTGAACCGAGTCAAGCCGTACACAGGTATCGCCAAGCCGCCTTCTGGACCTGATGACCACGACCGTCCGAGAGGAAGACCACGGAAGCAACCTCCAGTTCCTCCTGCATTCAAGAAGAAGCTACAATCTCCTGCAACTCAGTCAGCCGCAGATCCTGTGGTTACACCACCCCGACGCCGAGCAGTAACGAAGATTTCCTCCCCTAAACCACCATCGTCACCCGTGAGACCCCCCATGCCCTACAACTTACGAAGACGTCCTTGAAAATGTTTAACAAGTGTATAGAGTTGTGTTATATTAGTTGTTTTGTTCTAGCATCTGAAATCCAAGTGCGACAGTCCAATGCAGGTGTTTGAACATCAAAATGATGTTATTGTGTCAGACAGTGAGTACTTAGTTGTAATAAATTTTAATATTTCTGCCTTGTCTCAAGAATGTAGTTTACTAGGTGAAATGTTAGATTTAGTATACGGTGTGCATCAAAATGAGTCTCATGATAGTATATATTCTAGTGGTTATGATAATTTTAATCTTGCTCTATCTCAGTTGCATAGTGCGTATGATAATTTCAGAGTAGAAGTTGATAGTTTCTTGTACTTGCTTCCAGACCGTAATGTTAAAATAAGAAAGAAACTAGGTTTGTTTGATATAGGTGGTAAAATAATTAAAGCCCTGTTTGGTACAGCAACTTCTGATGATGTGAAGCAGTTAAATAAGCGTCTTGAAAATGTTGATTTCAGTTCTAGAAGTATAGCTTCTGATGTAGCAAATAATGTAATTCTTTTGAGAAATTTGGAAAACAATATTGGGTACTGGAATGATTGAGAATTCTTCTCACTGTGACTTGATAACTAATCGTTTTAAAGCTCTTGCTACAGTCAATGATGTAATGTATTTGAATGTCACTTGTCCTATTTTACATGTACCAGAATTTCAGTTTAACATCAATCCTGAAAAAGTATTTGGTTGGTTACCAGTAAATTTAACTATAGATAAAGCTATGTTGTCTGAAATTGACGAGTATTTACAGAGAAATGAATACAGTGTACCATATAGTCAGATCATGCACATTGTAAATAAGCCTGAAGCCAGTGTAGCTGATGTCCTTAATGTTCTTAATGTTTGTTTAGTGTGTATTATCAGTATTACTATAGTTGTTCTAGTGATCGTGATTAAGAAATGCCACTTGGTTAAGTTCATGAAAAACAGTTCTACAGACTTAAAAGGGATAACAGCCTCTGAGGTAAAAGTTGTGTGGCCTAGTGCCAGTGAGCCAAGTTCAGCAGCTCAACAGTAGTCTTCTTTCATTTGTGTTTGTACATGTATCTGGGTTGTGTATCTATGTGTTTACGATGAGTGTTGCTGTGGGCTCCACTCTTCAAAAAGAAGGGTGATTGTAAGGGACTGTAAGTATTTTTGGACACCCAGTGTGTAGTTTAGTTCGCTACACCAAGTAGCCAGCCACTCGCCATTGGCTAGTTGTCGTCAGGGGTCAACCGCGTGCTCGCCGCCCGCCCCGCAGCGCCGAGAGCGCGAGGCAGTTCGTAGTTAGCAGCCTGCGAGGCCTGACGTGTTGTTAGAGTGTTCAGTCAGGCGCCCGCGCAGTAAGATGTGCCGTTTTGTCAGTTGCTAGTTAGCAGTCCGCATGTATAGACGTAGGCGCGCAGTATGAGAGCACGAGTACTAGAGCCTCATGTAGGCTAGAGACCTATGCATGGGCTGCCGGCGAGCACGCGTGAGTGACCCACAGCGACATCACCCTTGATGTATAATGTGGGGGGATATTAGCATGTCAATAAACGGGTGAGACGCGCACCGTAATATATAATGATCTTGTTACTTGTGATACCCGACATATCCACATTCAGGCCTTCTACCATCACGGACCTAGAGACGACATAATCAGGTGTCTGCACTGTCCAGCGCAGTGCTCGAAATCCCGTGTAACGCCCCTATAAAAAAAGGGCAGTTACAATAAACAAAATAAAGCCACACTATTTTCGAACCAGGGATCAACCACACTAGCTACACAAATGTGTCATAGTAATCCAACAACCTTCCTCTACGAAGTATGTATATGTTTCAGAATTTAATTTTCGGTCGAAATTTTTCATGGAAACTCTACAGCAAATATTAGTGCGAATCGCATCTGCTGTACATAGGGCATAGCACGTGCGATTTCCGAGTCAAGTTAATTAATCTTTATTTTAGATAGTTTTAACGTTGCCATATTTTACGCACTGGGGCTTAATAAGAGACGGCACACAAACGAACTAACCCTAAATAAACGACACAAACATCCATGCCCGTGATTGGATTCGAACCCAGGACCTCTCGCACTGTAGGCTGGCATGCTACCGAGCACGCTACTTAGACGGCCGAGCCGAGTTCAATATAAAATTATAAACAATGTCTTCAACACAAACATCAGTACAAACAAAATACATTTTATAGGAAACATGTTAGAAGTTGTATTCGCATCTTACACGCCTAATGTTTTAAACTGTATACCTTAAAATATTGACACTGGATTTTTATTTTACATCATGCAGGATAAACATACTCGCAATGCCTATATTATTTTGTGGCATGTATTTCTATCAGACTACAATCAACACAACTACGTTTCAACATAATATTTATTAAAAAATAATTCCTTACGGCTCATCGAAATTTACTGTTTTACCTCGCACCACAAATTGACAAAACATTAATTGTGAAATTTTCTTTCACAAAATCACTAACTTACAACTGCAACATAATTTGGCTGTACCACAGGTAAAATTGCTTTGCATGTGCTTTAGTATATTATGAGATTTTTTGAAATTTATTTTACCTTCATGTTTTAACAAAGAGTACCTACTCTACGAAAGATATAGCTGGAAATTTATGTGTAACATTTTCTGCTGTAAATTTTTGTATGCAATGCCTATTTTAATTCGTTAAAATCATTTTTAATATTCGAGTTTATATTTGATTGCATTTGACATGTTCCGAAAACTACAGTGAAAATATTTTCTTCATTTTACACCACACAAAGTTAGCCTATCTCTGATGTTTTATGGTTTATCTGTGAAGAAACTGTACGCTTCATGACAGAAATACCGTTGATCAATACATCACAGTCTACCTCGCCTAGAAATGTAAACGAGTGTTTGCTAAGTCTTCCTGAGTTGGGAATGTGTTCATGTATTAGCTGTGTCTTCTGTATTGTGCATCTGTAATCTGGTTTGCTACTGTACTGCGTGTGCATTTTGTATTTAACGTTTCACATTAAACTGTTATCATTCATACTATTCCGCCCTTTTGGCTCAGATTTTTTGCAGCGCTTTTGTATTTTCTATCTTCGTAGATTATATATTACTGTAAAATAAGTATATAACGAGTGTTTACACATATATTTGAAGCGGGTCGTTCCGCAACTCCCTCTCTCTGAGCCCGTCGTGCCCATCAAGCCACCATTACGGAACTGGCCGAGCGCCCATACAGCCACGACATGCGGGAACGCACCCGGCCACGTGGGCACACGAGGTAGCGGCGTCCTGACGCCGCACCCGCGACGCCGGGAGCCACAAGTGTGTGCGTCGGCCCCAAAGAACTGCCATTAAATGGTAGGAATGTGCCCCCTTGACGAGAAGCGACGCAAATCAACGTTAAAGTTAAACACTTCGCAATAGCACTCCCGTGCTTGCTCCGTCAATGGGAGTTACGCCTTTTACCCCGCAGTAATAAACAAAGGCCAGGGGTAAGTGTGTTCCATGTGTACTGTGTCTCATTTAAGCCTTTTCGTAATTAACCTTAAACCCAGTAATACACCCCTGCGCCTCGCGGCAAGTTGGACTCGCCCGCGTAGCCAACTTCACCGCCCAAATATCTGCACGTGTTCTCCCTCAAACATTTTCATGTTTTAGTTAATCAGTAACTACCAGTGTTGTGTCATAATTATTATTATTCAATTAACCAAAAATTCAGTGTCTAATTCTTTAAGTGTCTTGTGGTTCAAAATTTCACGTAACTTTAATTTACATTAACTCTCTATAAATAGCCCGTTATTCAAATTTGGGACTCTAACCCTCAAGCTGTGTTATTGGGAGTGTTTTGGACCTTTGCCATTGTTTAATTTAGTGATTTTGTGTTTTTCGGCGAGTGCTTCCCACGCTTTGGCGGCATGACGTCATGCACGCAGGAAGGACTCGCCAGTTGGCATTACGCAGCGGACCGGGACGGTCGACGTGCTCATCACTCCGGGCCCTTCAAGACTTTGTGTTAATAAGTAGTGTATCAATAGTCATATTTTCCTCTGGAACATTTTATTTAACTTTGCTGGCCCAGAGGTGTACCGTTCACCCCTGCAACTCGTCACCCAGGGGCGTGACTTAAATTCTATTGCGCCACCAGTATGTGTATTATTGGAACATTGTGCTTTTCTAATAAATACGTTTCCAACTACAGATTCGTATTTATTGCTTGCCGCTTCACGGCCATCAGGGTGCAGGACCCTTCAACCCGCATTCTAGTGCTATACCTACAGTGTGTTTTATGTGTGTACTTTTCTACCTTAGTGCTACGGGCGTGGGGAACGTCATAAGATTCCCCTGCGTAAGTAACAGTATTCTGGCAACGCCATGGCCGTCGGCCACATGGCCCTGAAACCTAGAGTCTCTGCTCTCATGAGTGCCCGTTCTGTCTTAATGGACTGGCGCACCGGGCAAACAACACCTAATCACGACCCCTGGTCACGTCAAATTGTCGCCCAACTTGTGTGGCGTTAACAATCACGCACCGACGCATTTAGGGTTACGGTAAAATTCGCACGCTGAGACCGCGTGGTCGCCATTGTCGGAGGCAGAGGGGAGAATGTACGCGAGGGTGGCCATCTTGTGGCAGCAACAGGCCCTGCGACCCCCTCACCACCCCCGCTCCATCCAAGGGGTGGCAGTGCGTGCATCAAGGACAGTGTCATCCCCCCCAGGCCACCTGCTGCCGGAGCTATCTCCCCTACCGCTCAGCGCGCGGGGAGTCTTCAGCGCCAAGATCGGTGACCTGACCAGCTGATCGTCTGTGCCGCGCTCGCTACCGCGCTTCCGCGACATGGCATACCACGGCGCGTATGGAGCCACCGGCCATGTGTGCGACCAATGCTACGAGCCTCTGCCTGAACATCCGGCACACCACAGATGCCACGTAAAAGCGCTATTACCAAACTGGCACCCACATAGCATCTTCCGCGATAACCGCGAATTTCCGCTGCAGGTGATGTCCGATGATGTACTTGCACGGACGGGTACGCAGTGTGGGCCAAGATGGGAAGCTGCCAACTGGAATACACCGTGTGCAGCCGCGTGTGCATGTGCAGCACAACAAACAAACTTAAAATAGGAACCAAACTACAGAGACATTTGGAAGCGTAAAGTGTGTAACAGCCTGGTCTGCCTGCATCCAGGACAGTGCACTGTACCGTGCGTGATGTGTTCCGCGCAATACCACGAGGGATGCTTGTCGGCCACGGAAGTGGTGAAGGTACACACGGGACCTTTCCGGTACTACATGTGCGAGACGAGCGCGGGAGCCACGATGGCACGCTCACCCAGTGACGGCGTAAAACACCGAGTCTCCACACTATTCGCGACAGGAGGCGGCAAGGTACCTGATCCACCAGTACGCGAGTGCAGATGCCCGCAATGCCGCGTGGAGGCGGGAGCTACGTTGCAGTGCAAGTACTGTGAGCAAGACGCGCATCTGGAATGTCTCGTGGTCGAGGAGAAGCAGACAGTAGTCGGCACGAGCTTCCTGTGTTTTGGCTGTATCGCTGCTACGCTACAACCACCGTCGGAGATACCGAACTGGCAGAACCACCCCACCGAAGTCAGGAACCAAGGTCACAGTGCTGTCCCACGAACAACTGTCGCAGTCATTCAGAACATGTCCATACCGCCAATGTTTACGAGTGCCTGCGCACTCCAGTGACACCACGGGTGACGGAGGCGGCCGCGATGTGCCCGCCGGCCATGTCGATACCACGCCAATTCCAGACGCTACCAACTTTCGCGGGATTAACGAGAGAAGACCCGGAGGCGTTCCTCGAGGACTGTGAAGGCCGCCTACACCGGTACGGTGTTAGCGATGAAGAATGGCCGCAAGTCATCGGGAAGCAGCTGACGGGCCAAACCAGCTGGTGGTGGTATGAGTATGACGCGATATGGGATGGTGTGGAACGAATTTCGGGGACTTTTCCTGTCACAATACAGGGAAGCGTTCATGTCACTACAAGTACAAAGCCGGCTTGCGCTGGAGCCACAGGGGAACGAGCCACTGTCAGCGTTTGCGTCGCGCAAGGACCATCTACTGCGCGAATACCAACCACACAAGGGCTTACTACCATCGACGAAACCGCGCGCCCAGAGTTCCGCGCTTTGCTAGTGCCACTACTGACGTACGAGCCAGAAGAGTTCATAAAGGCCACCGCACTGTTCGGGAGAGAGATGCTCCAGCCGCCCGCGACACTGCGCGGGAGCGGTGGTGCTGACCGATCCACAACAGTTGCACAACTAGCAACACCAAGGACAGCGGCGACAGGCGGCAAACGACAAGGCGAAAGGAACACAAGGTATGACAGTGATTATTCCAAGGGTGATGTGCATGCCAACATGAAACTGCGACGCTCGCTAGACTATTCCAAGCCACCCCCGTTCCCATGTCAGTTCTGCCCGGGCAACCAGTTGCACTGGCGTAAAGACTGTCCTAGGGCACCGACAAGGCCGAGGCAAGGGGACAAGAATAACAGGTCCCAATCGGGAAACGGACAGTAGGGGCCACGGGACCTGACGTCACCGTGTACCCCAGTGTCAATGTAAACAACCAGACACCACAACACGCTCTACTCCAGCAAATCCATAGTAGACACCATCCATCAATCTAAATTTTAGTAAGCATAAACAACCTCCGCTGTTATGCGCTAGTAGACACAGCAGCTTCACACAGTATTATTCGGCCAGAATTTGTTAATACTAAAACCATGATGAAATTCAATCAGCGTGTTCAGCTAGCTGCCGAGGGCGCGAAGTGTCAAACGATAGGCCAAGCCACCAATGTTGTACACATCAGGGACATAGAGACAATAACAACTGCTTTGGTAGCACCGGAGTTGAGGGAGGACGCCATCTTGGGCCTGCCTTGGCTTACTGAACAGAACACAGTGGTGGAGCCCGCGGCGAGACGCATACACTTCGGCACTGTTGAACGCAGAACCGCATACAGTGCAGAGGCGAAAACAAGGGAACTTGCCGCCACAGTTAGACTCGAGGATATCTCAAATGAAGTACCCCCAGCATACAGAGAGGCATTTCAATGGCTTTTAGAAGAGAGGAGCGAAGTGTTCGCGGCTAATGATATCCTGAGATGTACTGCGGTGACGGAACACCACACACAAGCCTATTTACTCGTTCCCGAGGGGCTACTTGCCACACCAGGCCAAAGTTATTAAAGAACAGATCAAGGAGATGCTGGCAGACGGATTCATTAAACCGGCCAACAGCCGGTACAATTCACAAATAACGTTAGCCCCCAAGAAAGATGGCACACTGCGCTTTTGTGTAGATCTGAGACGCGTGAATCTCGCGACAGAAAACCCGTCCCTACCATACATCAGCATCAAGAATGCTCTGAACGTCATCGGATGCGCGAAAGTGTTCTCCTCCCTAGACCTGTGGAGCGGTTACTGGCAAGTTTCGGGTGCGGCAGGACGACCGGGAGAAAACCGCATTCACGGCCCCAGACGGCAGCCAATACCAATTTTGCGCAATGCCATTCGGCCTGAAAGGAGCACCTGTGACGTTCCAAACGATGATGGTGCAAGTACTGAGCGGACTGGCCGGCGAGTTCACATTAGCCTACCTCGACGACGTGCTCATATGGTCGAACACATGGGAAGAACATCTGATCCACTTGTCGCTCGTCCTGGAATGTCTGGCCATCAATGGTCTGACATGCGCAGTGCCCAAATGCCATATAGGGAAGGCAAACATTGAATTCCTAGGCCAAATGGTCAGCAAGAAAGGGATTGAACCCAACGCCGAACACCTGCATCTAGTAGAGGAGTGCCAACCACCAGGCACGCGCAAACAACTGCGCCAGTTTTTCGACCTGATAAACTGGCTGCGTGAACACATACAGGGGTTCGCAACCATAACAGCACCGTTGACAGCTCTCTTCTCCCCGCAGAGAAGATACAGTTGGACTGCGGAGGCGGACAAGGCATTCCGAGACATTAAGACTGTGTTCACAAGGTGCGAGACCCTAGCCCACTACGATTATCAGCGCCCACTGTACCTCCAGATGGACGAAAGTCAAGAAGGGGTCGGTGTGGTGCTGTACCGGTACGGCGATACGGGGGCACGATGCGTGATAGACTTCTCGAGCGCCAAGTTTGGCCCCACGGAAAGACGGTACCATGTAAACGAGCAAGAGTGCTTAGCAGTTGTATGGGCGATGAAACGTTACAGAGCATACTTGGAATACCAGAGATTCATCCTGCGCACCAACAACAGGCTTCTCGTGTGGCTGCAGTCCATGCCCGAAGCTCACAGTAAACTTGCACGGTGGTCAATGGCACAGAAGGGCTACGTTTTCGAAGTCGAACATGTAGCGGGGAATGACAACCAACTGGCCGACACATTGTCGCGGGCACAGCGCACTGACATCATCGTGCGCGACGTGACAGACTGGGACGATATCCCGCCGCCCGGACTGCAACCAGCTGACGCCCAGCTATATCAGCTGATAGCGGAACTTCAAGAGGCCAATGTTAACAACCTGTATGAGGCGGTTGTAGCAGCACAACGAGACTGTCCCAGATGTCAGAACAAATGCCAGGAGTGCACGAACGCGTTGGTACACCAGTGGCGGGTAGACGATGAACGAGTAGAGACACACCCTCCTCTTCGGGAGGTACCGTGAAGACTATTTGTGCCCCAGGGTGAGCACGGGAACGTGCTACGACACGACCACGACGGACACTTCGCCAGACATCCAGGCGCGTGCCAGACCGCCCGCAATGTAAGCCGCCTGTTCTACTGGCCAGGGGTGACCCGGGCGGTGCAACGGTATGACAGAAGCTGCGAGACATGCAACAAGTACAAGTCGCGAAGAACTGGCGGCGAACAACAGCAGCAGCCATGTCTGCCGGAGCACCCCTTCGAAACTGTCGCCTTAGACATCATGGGCCCATACCCCCATTCCACGAACGGCAAGCGCTTCATTTTAGTGGTGACGGACATGTTTTGGAGATGGACGGAAGCCTACACTGTTCCCAGCACACGTGTTAAGAACCTAGTGCGAACACTGGACACGGAATTTTATGCAAGATGGGGCTACCCGAAGGTTCTGCTTACTGACAACGGGTCACAATTCACTGGGGGAAAATGGAGAGACGCCTGTGGGAAGTGGGGTGTTTACCACCATACCACACCGGTGTACCACCCGAGAGCCAACCCCACGGAACGTCGGAATCAGGATTTGAAGAGGCAGCTCCGACTCCGGTTGGGGAAAAGCCACGGGACCTGCGCCGAACACCTGCCAGCAGCCCTGTTCACACTTAAGTGCCGGGTAAACGCGGCCACCGGACAATCACCAGCAGCGGCACTACTGGGGTGCAATCTTAGTCTCCCAGGAGAGTACAAGTGCGCCACCATTAGCGAGGGGGAACCTGGAAGCCCTGAAGTAAGAACAGAGACGGCAGGAGCAGCACGCGGCGATGAGGGCCAACCAGGAGCGCTATGCACAACAGTGGCTCAAAATCACGAGACGCCCCCTCGAACAGCTCCAGCCTGGACAGCGCGTGTATGTCAGAGCGCACCCTCTCTCGGCAGGGAAAAGAACTACTCGCAGATTTCGCCGTCAAGTGGAGCGGTCCGCACCAGGTTGTACGAGCGTGCGGCAGGAACCCATATCAGGTTGGGTGCCACAACTGCAGAGTAAACAAAATACATAGAGATGACCTGCGAGCTGCTTATGGCAACGGGGTTGGAACGCCCCATGGCACCACGCCCCCAGGGCAGACCCGCCATACAGGGCACCACCTAGCACCCCGTGTGCAAGAGACGCCCCCCCCCCACTGGGTGCGTAAGGCGGTTCTCCGCGAACCGGACACCGCCGACTACGGCAGCAGAAGGCGGATGGCGCGGAGGGGCAGTCGACACTAGTGAAGGGAAGCCGACACGCTCACCTGAACAACGTAACAGCCCAAGAGTTCCGGCGAGGCTCCACGAGCCCCCCGACGGAGTCGTACGTGTCTCGGCACATGGCGTAGAGGCACCACCTGCCGACGCGGACCGACTCCGTCCCCGAGGCACCATGCCCAGGGTGGAGGTAATGGGACCGCCTGTTCAAGACAGAGCCCGAGGAGGGACCGGCGACGCCGATGTCCAGCTGCCGCAGGCCGAAGACGACAGCCAGGCACCCTCCGACCTGTCGCAGGAGATCAGACAATACGACACGGAGGTCGACCCGGCACCAGCGCCGCACGAGGTGGGGACAGGGCGCCCTCGTCGCCCCTCCCTCCATGGCAGTCGAGGACCCAGCTCCGCGGCCACCTCTGCAGCACGACCCGGGTGACCTGGACCCTGGGGACCACCTACGGGGCAGGGAAGGCCTACTGCCTTCCCGCCGGTAGAGACGTACGGGACGTGGAGTGCACCCCGGGTGCACCTCCTGCCACGACGATGCGGCCACCCAGACGAATGCAACGGCACTCCACAGTCGTCAGCCACCCCAGCCAGGCAGGTACTTCCTCCGCACGCAGCCAGCCGGCCCCCGGAGTCCCTCTTGCTGCAGGTAAGGCGGCGGCGGTGTTGTGATGCACAGACTGGCTCCCAGGAGGAGGGCATTTGACGCGATTCGTTCCGCAACTCCCTCTCTCTGAGCCTGTCGTGCTCATCAAGCCACCATTACGGAACAGACCGAGCGCCCGTACAGCCACGACATGTGGGAACGCACCCGGCCATGTGGGCACACGAGGTAGTGGCATCCAGACGCCACCTCCGCGACGCCGGGTGCCACCAGTGTGTGCGTCGGCCCCAAAGAACTGCCGTTAAATGGTAGGAATGTACCCCCTTGACGAGAAGCGACGCAAATCAACGTTAAAGTTAAACACTTCGTAATAGCACTCCTGTGCTTGCTCCGTCAAAGGGAGTTACGCCATTTAGCCGGCAGTAATATACAAAGGCCAGGGATAAGTGTGTTCCATGTGTACTGTGTCTCATTTAAGCCTTTTTGTAATTAACCTTAAACCCAGTAATACACCCCTGCGCCTCGCGGCAAGTTGGACTCGCCCGCGTAGCCAACTTCACCGCCCAGATATCTGCACGTGTTCTCCCTCAAACATTTTCATGTTTTAGTTAGTCAGTAATTACCAGTGTTGTGTCATAATTATTATTATTCAATTAATGTAAAAATTCCGTGTCTAATTCTTTAGGTGTCTTGTGGTTCAAAATTTCACGTAACTTTAATTTACATAAACTCTCTATAAACTAGCCCATTATTCAAATTTGGGACTCTAACCCTCAAGCTGTGTTATTGAGAGTGTTTTGGGCCTTTGCCATTGTTTAATTTAGTGATTTTGTGTTTTTCGGCGAGTGCTTCCCGCGCTTTGGCGGCACGACATCATGCACGCGGGAAGGACTCGCCAGTTGGCATTACGCAGCGGACCGGGACGGTCGACGTGCTCATCACTCCGGGCCCTTCAAGACTTTGTGTTAATCAGTAGTGTATCAATAGTCATATTTTCCTCTGGAACATTTTATTTAACTTTGCTGGCCCGGAGGTGTATCGTTCACCCCTGCAACTCGTCGCCCAGGGGCGTGACTTAAATTCTATTTTTCGCCTGCGCTGTGAATTTTCACTTTACAGCATCGCCCACCGGCCGGGCTTAGGGCCGGATCCTCATATTGCGCCACCAATATGTGTATTATTGGAGCATGGTGCTTTTCTAATAAATACGTTTCCAACTACAGGTTCGTATTTATTGCTTGCCGCTTCACGGCCATCAGGCCGCGGGACCCTTCATCCTGCATTCCAGTGCTATACCTACAGTGTGTTTTATGTGTGTACTTTTCTACCTTAGTACTACGGGCGTGGGGAACGCCATAAGATTCCCCTGCATAAGTAACTTAGCGACGTAGAGTGGGGAGTATTCTTGCAACGCCACGGCCGTTGGCCACGTGGCCCTGAAACCTAGATTCTTTGCTCTCATGAGTGCCCGTTCTCTCTTAACGGGCTGGCACACCGGGCAAACAACACCTGAGCACGACCCCCGCTCACGTCATTTTTCTAATTTCTTCTGTGTTTGTTGTTCCTTTTCGAAGCAATACAATTTAATTTTCTATAGTAAGTTATGTTACCTCAAAAAAATTTTCTTTACATGCCTTTCAATAACGTATGTCATGAACAGATATAGAGAATTGTGTTCGTTTCTGTATTTAATAAGACTGCAAGTAACCGGATGCTGCCCCTAGAAATTATTATTGCGATGGAAACAGCAGCTGGCCTCTCAACCACTGAAAGTCATATTCAAATTCTGTTCAACTCAAAGAAAATCAGTTCTGGTCATTACATCACCGTGCATTTTGACAAAAATGTTGTTCACGTTTACGACAGCTTATATGAACATCGCTTATTAGAATCCGCGGTTATGAGTATTCCTATTTTGTATCCAAGTAACACTCCCATTACATTTCATAAAATTTAAGAACAACACAACACGACAGATAAAAAACACAAAATACAGTCAAACATTTTTTAAAAAATCTGCTTTTATAGACCAGTGCACATCGATAAATTTCGAAGAGGGAACATTTCAATTAAGCCTGAAAAATTCTTTCGCCCCTCTCGCACATGAAACAGTCGAAGACATTTTAAAAATAACAGTACAGACTACTGTCAACTTCGTGTTCCTAATCACAAGAAGCCAGGAAAAAAACAGATTATCCCTTCTTGACGATGAATTATGGGCCTTAATTGAAAAACATGGCATTAGTTTTGAAAGTTTTTCACAAAATCTACGTGATTCTGTAAAACAAATTTTACCAGATTTGCATATTAAATGTGCGGCTCGGAATATCAGGTACGTAGAAAATATATGTTTCTAGACGAAAGTTGTGTAGGGTTACTTGTACTCAAAATGCTGAAAGTTGTAGACTACTGCAAATAACCACCTCACGAACGAAACCGGCCGGTCTTGTCCACCCTCCAATTTACCCCAGGTCTGCGACACTACCCAATACTCTCCACCTAGTTTGTCTGCCGACACAGAAGTTGTTCCTAGCAGCAGTGTTGCTCCATCCAGCTCAAACAAACCAGTCAGGAGTAATGACGAAAATATGTTGAAACAGCGTGGTGATGTACGTTTACAGCCAGATCATGTTTTTTCAGTTCCTTTAGAATCTGAAACTGTATTATTTTCTCAAAAAATGTTGCGAGAGAAAATATGAGAATATCTAAGTAATGAGTTGAAGTTATCGAGTCTAGTCGATATACCTGTTATTCGCAAATTAGGAAATTACTTTTATTGTGCGTATGGTTATTGCAGTCGCTCAGAGAATTATTTCCCAAGAAAATCATTCAAAGTTTCTGTGAGCGTTAATGAAGGTGATGTCACCTGCGAAATTTCCATCACCGGATCTTGTTTGTGCAACCAGACTAGGAGTCATTCCACTAAACAATTCAGTACATTCGAGGGGGAGTTGTTTATGTTAGAAGAGACAATAAAGAAAGAGGGAAAGGATGGGGTGCTAGATAAAGACATTCTTCGCGACGAAATTAGGGAGGGAATGGTTAATCTTTTGAACAAGACCTGTGTCCTCCGTTTTAAAAGTTTTAAAGAGTGGAGTCCAAAAAATTGGGTTGGGTTTGCTGGGTGCGGTTATACAAATGAACAGCAGGCGTATAAGAACTTCAGGTTTGCCATTGATATATTAGAAAAATAAAGTTCATGTACATATAAATAGCACGGGGAATGTTATAGAAATTCATAGTGGAGAATACATTGCGTTTACTCAACTTTGGGGAACCAAGAGAAAAGAAGTAAAGGGAGGCTCTTATGCATGCAACCCCAGGCAACTTAGAATGAAGCAGATCATCTCCACATCGATTGCAGGATTGACGGGCAGGAACATGCAAGACGTAAAAACACTAGGTGTATTGAAGCAAGCTCGCTGGGAAATGAAATGTTGACCGAGAACGATTTCAACCGAGATGACAAAATTGATGTGCTCATTCGATATCGTCTACAACTTACGGACGACAAGCGTTATATTCAGCGTTTTCGAGTACCTTTAGCAGTTTATTTCATGAGCAATCAACAACTTGATGTTTTAAACTATATTTAAAGATTAATAATGATGCTGTTCGTTATTTTGACTCTACAGGTTGTGTGGTATGCAATACAAACTCTGGGGAAACAATTATTTTACTATGCTGGTGTCGTTAACATTAACAGTAATATCCTTCCGGTTTTTGAGATGTTAACATGTTAACATGATTTTGGTAACATTGCAGAATTTTTATTCTTCGTGGAGCTTACCATGAGGAAGCATTTGCGTAAGCGGCCGGTTTGTGAGCATGTAGTCGTAGACTGGAGCTGGGCCTTGATAAAATGATTTTTGTTTGCTTGGAATAATATGGATTTAGTCAAATATTAAAATTTTACTTGCCGGTACTTGCGTGCACAAGTGGATAACAACGAACTGAACCAAATTACATTGGTGCATTGTTGATGTAATCACTTCATGAAAATGGTATCTCGAGCATTGCAAAAACATTAAAAAAATCTGAAATACTTCAGAATGAAAAGTACGGCCACCCTCGTCATGTGTGCAGATATAAATAATATGCTGAGCGTTTTACGTCTGTTTGTATTTATACATAAATCAGCGCATTTGACGACTCAAGTTTTAACAGCTATCGATGAAATTTTTACCCACACTTCCTTTCCCCTCAGAAATGATCCAGTTGACGAGGGAGTTGATTTTTGCGAGGACGACAAGGAAGCTTGTACTGGAACCATATACTTAGACAGCCGTTATTACCAACTTTTCAGTGATGAGTGCAAAAAAGTAGACGTATCAATAGATTTGGCAACTAATGAGAGCTTCTAGAATAATGAGTACTATTGCTCGGATTTCGCTGATCATGTCTTAAAATGGTACTTCCCTTTCAGTCCTTTATGGTCAGCAATAATCCCCAGTAGACAAAATGTAACCACATTGCGGTATAGTAATGCTATTGTCGAGAATTGCATGGGCGAAATTAAATCTGACATTCTAGAACATAATTTACGGATAAAGGCTGGTCGTTTCATAAACAAAGTACACGAGCGTATAATGGCAAAATGTATGACGTTAGAATTCAGAATTCCGAAACACCCGGTGAAACATAAATACGTAGTCGAAAAAGTTTCTGAATTGTCGAACGACGCCGATGAACCAGATGTCATGGAACAGTGGGGAAAACGTGTCAAGTCGGTCACAACATACTTTGAAACAGTGTTCCACCCCGTTATGACCAAAGGAAAAATGCATACAGTTGATAAATGTGCTGGCTCTCCTGGTAAGTTACATGCTACAGAAAATATGTCTCGAACTAGCGTCCAGTTAGTCTCCTCAAACAAGAAATTCCCTCAGGTCGTACAAAATGGCTGTCGGAAAGTAGCAATTGACTCTTTCCACCAAAGTCCTCAGTCAGTACTGTCAGTTGAGGTAAAACCGGAAGTGATCTCGAAACAAAACCCGACAACCAGTACAGAAAACGACATTGAATTTTCTGAATGTTTGAATTTATTTACTTGCCTAACAACGTACAACCGCTTTCTTCCTAAAATTCTAGACACCTTCGGCAATGGCTTTTTTAAGAATTCAAAATATTATACTAAAAAAATAGGAAGGGATTACCTAACAGCCTATTTGATAGCTCACAACGTTGGTTACGAGATGACTTGCAAATTATGGAATAGTTCCTATAAAACACTTTTTGGCAACACCTGGTTAAATAATTTTGTGATAGAAACCGTATTATTTGCTATTTCGCGTCTCTCAGGAAGGAAAGATGTGCTTATCTTGGATTGCGACATAACTCGAGATGTATTCGGAAAACCTTTCAAAACCCCCAAGCGTAAAATATTTCAAAATACTAAATACTGTTCTATTAATCTAATTTTGATGCCGTACAATTTAAATGGAAACCACTGGATATTATTTGCTTCACACATAAAAACAAAAATGCTACAGTTTTTTTATTCTTTAGGTTTAGAAATTGATAAGAAATGTATGCTAAATTATTTTTTGTCATTAATGCGGCATATTGATCTCAACAACTTGTTTAACACTACAAAGTGGAGGATAGACGAGAATAAAAATATCCAACCCAAACAGACAGTTGTAGCTGCAGAGTCTTCATTATTTATTATGCTTAAAAGTGACAGGAAAATCGTTCGATAAAATCCCTGCTGTTTCGGAGTACAGTGCATATTTACAGGCATTTATACTTAAAGAATCTGACGACGTCGTCAATTTATGTTCATTTTGCGGTGAAGGCGAAACTGATTCCGACTGGGTTATGTGTGACGGGTGTTAATGGATATAGAGATGCCAACAGTGTCGTGAATTTACAAAGCAGTTATTTTTATGATCTATGCAGCAAATTTATATCATTTCCATAATGCAATAATAATGTTTGCCGTATTTGGCAACGTGAGTTAGAGAAAAGAGGTTGATGATAGAGCATATTACTTAAGGCGGCCGCCTGCCCAAGTCGTAGAGTTGCATGCAGAGCTTCGGCTGTTACAAATTTGTTCCAAGAATGCTCATTCAGGGTGAAGTACAAATTATTTCTGTTCCAGGACCAGCAAAAGTAAAAGCTGTCTGCAGTAAATTAAATTCTCCTTTTTTTCTCTCTCTCTTTTTTTGTTACTATCTAGATATATTGGAATCGTTAGTATATAAACCCAAACTGACAATAATAATTGTTGTATGTCATGATAAATCTTTGTTACTAATATATGTATAGCTGAATACAAGTAATGTACCAATTGTAAAACAGCCTTGGGCTGAACTTGGTCACTAATAAATAATTAAAGTTATAATTGACTAGGAATAGCATTCATAGAACGTAACACCCTTGTATACATATTTCAGGGCCTCTATTTATCCCTAAAACTGACATTCACGCTGTCAAAAGCAGGGAAAATGGATGTGTTTGTGGCCTTTTTTAGGTATGAAACTCATGCAGCAGGATAATTCGTAAGGTTTATGCGTGTACAATACACATTCATCTTTAATACAACGTCTAAAAATTATTAGGTAAACTGTGAATGTCACATAGAGGCGAGTTTTGGCAAGACAGTTCAGAGACTTGCACCTAGAAGCAAGGGGTGAGGTATGATGATGTAATTGTGTCGTCTCCACAGCTTTAGCACTTCTAGGGCTCGAACAATACGTTCACCCAGGTGGCCAACGTAATTTTCTTCTGTATATGTAATTTCAGTATTAATAAAGCCAAGGTGAGATAAATAAAACTGTAACAAATTATTAGTTCCTTTAAAATTTATTAGGAAGGCTAAGGATCCAAATGAAAAAAAATACAGTACTTAACTCGTATTTTTGGCCTAATAAGACAGAAATTATTATTATTAATGCCGATACTTTTCAACAGCTAGCTACTCACGATTTGCCTCTAAGAACTCTAATTTTTTAAAATGTAAATAGTTTCACTGCACAGCCACATTTACACCTCTTCAGCATACACTGCGTGCCAGCTTAGATGGCGAGTGGCAGCTACTCAGTGAAGGGCACATTCAAGGAATTCATGCAGCAAGCCGCTGAAAAACCACTTAGTAGCCTATAAATACCGGAATGAAATCGACCTATGTCAGTTAGCCATTTGAATTTAAAACGGTAGTAATATTATATGCAACACATCCCAGTTCATTACCCACCAACTTACGTGGCACATGCTGTACTGTGGCTGTAAATCAATTATGTATGTAAGAAGGATGCTCTATCAATGTTTCGCCTACTTATGCCTACCAAGCCCGTATATACTATAAGTGATGATACAGATTCAGTAATTTAAAAATGTTTTTGGCCTATCGAGGCTGTAGTTATAATTGATGAGAATACTTTGGATATTTAGGGACTATAATTACAAAGAAATGGAAGAAATGACAATACTGTACTTTTACTCATTTTCGGCCTACCGGGGCTGTAATCATACTTGCTTTTTTGAAGGATGCCGTTACAACATTACACCTGCTTAGTCATTTTTGGCCTAACGAGGCTGTAGTTAAAATTGATGATGAAAATACCTTGGATCAGTTGCCTTTAGGGATTGTAATTACAAAGGATAGGAATAAATTATATCACTGTACTTTTACTCCTTTTCGGCCTACTGGGGCTATAATCATGCTTGCTTTTATTGAAGGATGGCGTAACAACATTACTCCTGCTTAGTCATTTTTGGCCTATCGAGGCTGTAGTTATAATTGATGTTGAGAATACTTTGAATCAGTTGCCTTTAGGGACTGTAATTACAAAGAAAACGAAAAAAATACATCTCAGTACTTTTACTCACTTTCGACCTACCGGGGTTGTAATATTGCTTGCTTGTAAGAAGAATGCTGTACCATATTTACTCGAACTTAACCCAATCTTGGCTGTAATTACTATAAGTATTTCAATATGTATAGAAGTTGAACTAATTTTTTGGCCTATTGAGGCTGTAGGCATTACCCTCCTACTTTTAACTGAGCGAGACGGAAACTGCGCGGCCACCAATTTTACATTATAAGAATTAGCGTATAGCCGAGAAGGCTGGCACGTACTAGATTCCTCCCCCTAGCTAATCTCCATTATCGGGAGGTTCTGCCAAGCCAGCTGGCAGGTCGGGGATCACCTTGTGCTGCGAGGAGGGGCAGTACAAAAAAAACAATGGGATCCCCATATTTTTTAATTCAATACTTTGTTGACTGAAAATATTGCTATTGCTAATAATAAAGACTGATTCTTGGATTTTTCTTTTAATTTTGTCAGTTTCCTGTGTAAGTGGTTTCGAGTGTTCCCAAAGAATTTTGTGGCTATTTTCCCATGCATGTTCGGCCTATCTAGATTTTTGGGTTTCGCCTTTCTTGCAATTGTTTTTATGTTCTTTGATGTGTGTTGAAAGAGCTCTGCCAGTTTCTCCAAGATACATATGACCACATTCGCAGGGTATCTGATATACACAGTTGTGAGTTCGTAGTTTTTCAGTGGCTGGTTTTACCCTGGTGACCATACTTTTGATAGAGGATTTGGATCGGAATGCTGTTTGAAGTCCGTATTTGTTTCCCAGACGTCTTATTTTTTTCCGAAAGGCCTCTAACATACGGAATAACTAGGGTTCCTGCTGGTTTTACGGTTTCTGTGAACTTAAGTGTTCTGTTGGGTTTCATGTGCTGTTTGATGGTGTTTGTCGGGTAACCATTGGCTGTGAGTTCTTTTTTTTTTTTTTTGGTTGTGTTCTATCAGTACAGATTTCTTGTTGGAACAAATAATCTCAGCTCGGTTAGCTAGTGTGCGAATTATGCCAGTTTTTGTGCTTTTAGGGTGGTTGGAAGCAATACCTACATTTTGCTTCGTGAGATATTTGGCCACGGCCACTTCATAGCCTTTCGGGAGTTAGACCACCAACCAGTCGCTTTATAGCTCTGCAACCACACATCTCGACATAGTGGAGACAGAGGGGACTCGCAACACAGGTGGTAGACCTATGGCCGTCACCATCAGCAGCTGGCGTTAAGTAAGATGACTCTCCCCCTTTGCCCTCACCACTAACACGTCAATTGTTTACTGTAAAACATACATTTTGTATGTCGATACATTTGTGCATGAGTGCAAAGAAGAAATCACTGCAAGAAAGATAGCAGTTGCTACGTGTTACTATGATTGTTAGTTAGATCATTTAGTATAACACATTGTCTATTTTGTTTGTCACAGGCACAAACCGAACTCTTTTCCCAAACATCCGAAATGTAATCACAAGAAAAAACCTTTGGATGTGATGCCTTACAAATACAAGACCCATGGCGATTTCATGAAGCATTTTACCAGCCAACTTCAAAAGTCGATCAAGATAAATTTACTAAAAACGATGCCGCCAATCTAAAGGAACTCGCCAAGGTAATAAAGTTCAAGACAATACTTTCTTAAAACATAAGTGGAATGGTTGCAGACTGTCGTAAAAGCTTTACGATACTTCTGGGGATTTCAACATTTTGTGTGCAGAATCTATGTAAACAGTATCATTCTACGGGTTTGACTCCAATTGAGAAAAGTGGAGGTGATAGATGCAGTGCACACTTTGTTGACAAGAAGAAAGCAGTAAAAGAGTATGTAGTGAAACTAAGATGTGCTGTGTACCACTATGTTAGAAGTAAAACATTGCGGCAGTACATGCAAAGTGCCTGTAGTATACGCAAGTTATGAAAAGTGAATTGTGAAGAAAATAATATTCTGAAGGTGAAGTATGAATATTTCCGCCAGATATTTGTATGAGATGTCAACATTAGCTTCTAAAGTCCATCCACTTTTTTTTTTCATTCGTGGCCAGGACCACACAGAGTAGAACCCATTTTGTCTCCTGGCTACCACACCCTTTCTGGGTAATGCAGGGAAAATAGGTTGCCTTTTATGTATATTATTTTTATTTCTAAATGTCATTTGCTATTTTCATTGATGTGGTCATCATATACATGGAGCTAACTTGTCTTGATTTGATTAGTAATTTTCCTCTGTTTCATCTGGGTTCTCTGCTAGCCAGGAGTCGAACACTTCAATTTTCTTTTCTGCTTTCTTTGCAAACATCTTCATAGAGGCTGCTCCTTCTTTGGTTAGCATCATCTTTCTTACATCAGTATCTTCCTCTTCTTGGATATTGTGTTTTCTTTTCAGGTCGATTCTTAGATCTTCTATTTTCGGGCAGTCTTGTATAATGTGCATTACATCATCATTTACTTTGCAGATTCTGCAGAAGGGTGACTGAACTAAATTAAATCCATACAATTTCCATTTATATTTACCATGACCTGTTATCAATTGCGATTTGGAGTGGTCTGTCACAAACCATTGATGTTTTATGTGTTCGTCTACATAAGGAAATATACAATGTGTAACTCTACCTTTTGTCAATTCGTCCCATCTTTCTTGCCATTTCCTTAGTGTGTCTGTCCTTGCTTCACTCTTCCTTAACTTACTGGGTCTTGATCCTCCAAACTCTTCTATGAGGTTTCACTTTTCCCAAATTAGCTGGTCGAGTGGTATAGCTCCTGCTAAGACTTGCAGAGAATCGGTTGAAGTTATTCTGTACGCCTTTGTACAGGCTAACAGTGCTGCTCTTTGTGTTCTCATTAGTAGCCGTCCAATATTTACTTGTGTTGTCTTTGTATATCAGACCGAAGCCCCATACATAGATATCCCCAAGAATACTGCATGGTATATTGCCATTAATGTCTTACAGTTCAAGCCCCATGAAACCTAAGAGACTGCCCTGAGTCGGTGAAACAGTGTCACTGATTTTTACATTATATGATGTATGTGAGTCTGGAATCCAAGTTTTTATTCAAATATTACTCCTAGGTATTTGACATGGTACTCTAAGTGCAGCGGTCTTCCCATGAATTGTATTGTGGGTGATCTTTTCAGTTTTCCCTTCAAAAGAGTAAGCTTTGTTTTTTTGCACTGAAATTCAGTTTGACATTCTTCGCCCACGAGGTGATTTCCGTTAGTATTTTCTCTGCTGCTGCTTTAAGGTGTCAACGATTCCATGCCAGGGTTATGACAAGAGCATCATCTGCATGTGCAAACATTTCGCATTTGTCAGGGAGCTTGATTTTGAGAAGTCCATCAAACAGGATGTTCCACAGGAGTGGGCCTAAGACTGAGCCCTGTGGGCATCCTTTGGTATTTAGTTTCTCTACCTTCAGTGGTGGTGTCTTATAGTATGTCCGCCTCTCTTTGAAGTAGTCTTTGATTATCAGATATAGATTTTTTGGGCAGTCTTTCATCTTTAGTTGCCATAGAATCTCTGGCCACCAGGCATAATCTAATGCCCTAATTATGTCCAAGAATATTCTAAGGACATATGTTTCTTTTCATTTCTTACTTTGGTGGTCATCTCCAGCAATGCTTTCTCAGTTCCTTTCCCTTTCCAGAAACAATATTGTCGTTGGTGGAGTCTTCCTGTATTCTCTAGAAATGTCAAAAGTCGTTGATTGACTAGGTTCTCCATAACCTTGCCTAGCACTAGAAGATGTGTTAAAGGCCTGTATGATTTTGGTTCAACAGGATATTTTCCATCTCTTTTACAGAGTATGCTTAATGTCCCTACTTTTCAAGTGTTCGAGAAATGGTCTTGTTGAAGTCCTGTGTTTGCAATGTGTAAGATATCTGTCCTGTTTCGTGGGTAGACTCTTCTCATTATTTCTGATATTAATCTGTCGTGGTCTGGTGCTTTCTTATTCTTGAGTTCCTTAATCCCTTTCTCGAGCTCAGTCTCTGTAAAATTGACTGTATCCAGAGTCTCTGGAAACTCTTCCATATTCTGTTTCCTTTCTTTATGTATATCTTCATCTTGTTCTTCGTCATCGTCTGGGAGCAATGTCTTCATCAGGTAGAAAATTTTTTCTTGAATGTCTGTTGTTTGTCTATCTGGTATTCGTACACTTTGATGCGGGCGGGGATAGAGGTTATGTGTTAGATTCCGCCGGATAGCACCGGCAATGTAATGCCTGGTAGGGCCAGCCCATTGTGAGAGAACGGGCCGTCAGAATGAGGGACAGACTCTATTTCACATGGTCATGCGGCCGACAGCAATGGCGTAGAAGTAACACTCCCCGCTCGTCATCGTAAACACTTACACAGGGTAATCTTTTGGCGTTCCCCACGCCCGTAGCACAGACAAAGCACCAATAGACACACCCTACGCAACACACAGGATAGTGCGGGTTGAAGGGTCCCACGCCCAGAAGGCAGTGAAGTGGCAAGCCAATGAAATATGTACCTCAATGATATACATATATATATTGTTAAACATCATACTCCGTACAAACTCCAAACCCAGGGATGCGCTAAGCGGATCCGGCCCTAAGCCTGACCGGTGGGCTACACTGCTGTTAAAAACATCATATTTGTGACAAATTATTTATTTAAGGCCCCTGAGCGATTGAGTTGCAGAGGTTGACGGCAACCTTTTGGCCAATAAAAAAAAATAATGGTTCTGCGGCCGAAAATTTAAACTATTGATATGCTATGAATGATGCAAAGTTTTGTAGGGCCAGGAGAAACACGCGCGTCCATCTGCCTCGATTCGCCGCTTACAGCCAATTGACGATTCATTCCCATGCTGGCGACCTCGTCCGGCCAAGCGTGGGAAGCAACCTCCGAAACACAAAATACACTTATAAACATAGGGGAGAAAGCCCCAAAACACTGGACAGTTATCCACTTGCTGTATAGCGTCCCAAGTTTGGTTTGTGGGAGAGTTTATATGATTTTCTTTTATTTAAGAATTCATTATAATTTTTAATTCGGTGGTAACCAAGAAAACTGGCAAAGTTAAAATTATTTATAGAAATTATTAGGCACATAAAACACTACTGATTTCTATTACCATTAAACTAAGAGAAAAGTCACTTGAAGATTTAACACAAAAGATTTAGGCTGTAAAGTTGACTGCATGGGCGAGTCCAACTTGCCCACAAGGTGCAGGCGTGTTGCTACCATCGTTGAGGTTAGGTACGAAAAAGTATTAATTGGGAATTTTTCATACACAACAAGGTTACCCCTGGCCTCGAAACACTACTACCTACTGGTGGTGTGACCCATGTAGGCAGAATTAGCACGGGAGTGCTAGAAACGACACATGTTGACAAAAGGTGATTAACGGTGGTTTTCGCCAACAGGGCACCTTGCTACCAATAAACAGTAGTTCTCTTAATGTGGTGCACACACTATCTACACACAATGTCATGGGTGTAGCGTCTAGGCGCCGCCTGTTGCGCACACGTGGTCGGGAGTGTTCCCATATCCGCCGGCGGTACATCAGTCACTGTCATTCCGTAATCGTTGGTGTGGTGCGCACTATAGGCTGTACTAGAAGAGGAGCGTGAGCATCGCGAGTCAAAAGCCCCCCTCCTGGGAGCCTGTCTGCGCACAATGCTGCCGTCGCCTTACCTGCAGCAGGGGCTGCTCTATTGGCCAGTTCGCCGATTGCGCAGCTTGTACCTGCCTGGCTGTGGTGGCTGATGGCCTGGCTGCGCCACTGCCGCTGTCCGAGATGCCAGTTCGCCCTGGCAGATGGTGCACCCAGGACGCGCCCCACGGCCCCCGCGCATCAACCTGAGGGGAGGCAGGGGGCCTCCCCCATCCCTCAGATGGTCTTTGGAGTCTGTGTCGCCCAGGAGGGTTGCCGAGGGGGCCATGGAGAAGGGTCATGGCATATTCCTAGGCAAGGGGCGTCGCACGTGCTTGGTCCTCACCCTCGTGCAGTGCTGGTGGCGAGCTGACACCCATGTCGTAGAGGCTGGCAGCCTGCTGCTGGTCGGAAGACGAACTGTCACACCCGCCCAGTGGCAACTGGGCAGAGACCTCGCCGGTCCTTCCTTGGGGCCCATCGTGAGCAGGCGGTCCTGTCACTGCTATCCCAGACGCAGTATCATTGGGGAGGGGTCAGGCCGCGTCGGCAGGTAGCGTCTCGATGTCAGGCGTAGAGGTGCGTAAGACTCTGTCGGCTGGCAGTAGTTGCCGTGCCGTGACTCTTTGGCTGATTCTCTGTCCTGGTGAGCACATCGGCCCTACCTCACTGGCATGGACGGGCTCTCTGAATCAGCTGCCTCCCGTTGCCACAGTCGGCAGTGTCTGGTTCATGAAGAGGCATCTTATGCACCTGGTGGGGGTGCAGTCTCCTGCACGTGGGGTGCCATTTGGCGATGTTCCCTGCGGGTCCGCTCTAGGTGGCATGGCAGCGCCAGACGTCCCGACGTCGCCATCGCATGCAGCGTGCAGGTCTTCTTGGTGTATCTTCGTTGTACGACCATTGTAGCATCTCACGAGGTAGGTTGTTCTGCCACAGGCTCGCACGACCTGGTAAGGTCCACTCCACTTTGCTGCGAAGCCTGCGGAGTAATTTCGCTTGCCTGGGCTGGAGGGGGCTTTCTTGTGGTTTTGAGCCACAGTTACATGTAGCACTGCTGGTTGGATCTCATTGCTGTGTGTCGCTCCTGCCGTCTCTCTGTATGGACTTCAGGACTTACAGGCTCTTCCTCATTGCCGGCCGCACAATGGTACTCCCACGGGAGTCTTAGGTTGCACCCAAGTAGGGCCGCTGCTGGTGACTTTCCAGTCGCTGCATTCACCCGGCATCTAAGCGTAAATAGCGCAACAGGCAGATGCTCGGCCCAGGTTTCGTGTATCTTACCCACACGGAAGCGGAGCTGCATTTTTAGGTCTTGGTTCTGGTGCTCTGTGGGATAGGCACGTGGGTGGTACACTGGCATGGTGTGGTGGTAGACGTTCTACTTCACACATGCATCTTTCCATTTATTCCCAGTAAACTGAAATCCATTGTTGGTGAGCAACGTCCGGAGGTAGCCCCATCTCGCATAAAATTCTGTGTCCATGGTGCACACAAGGTTTTGGACTCATGTGCTAGGGATGGCATAGGCTTCCGTCCACCTGGAAAAAGTGTCTGACTCAACCAAGATGAAGCGCTTGCCATGCGTGGAGAGGGGGTATGGGCCCATGATGTCCAGGGCCATAGTTTGGAAGGGGCACTCCGGCAGGCATGGCAGCTGCTGTTGCTCGCTTTCGGCACTCTGTGATTTGTATTTATTGCACGTCTGGCAGGCCATTACATATCTCTGCATGGCATGGGTTACCCCTGGCCAGTAAAACAGGTGGTTGATGTTTGGTACTGTCTGGCATGCAACTGTGGGGCAGGCTTAATGCCCGTCATGGGAGTCGAGGAGCACGTACTCTTGTTCCCATTGGGGCACGAACAGTTTCCAAGGTCCATCCCACGAGGGGGGCGTGTCTCCACATGACCGTCCATCACTCGCCAGTTGTTCACATCCCTTGCGCACACTCCTGGCCTTTACTCTGGTGTACGGCACATTCACGTTGCACAGATATAACTTGCTTGTAAATGGTATTGATGTTGGTAAAATGATGTCCGCACATGGCATGCGCGACATCGCATCGGCCAGCTGGTTTTGTCATCCCCGGCGATGTGTTCCACCTCAAAATCATACACTTGTAACACCATTGACCACCAGGCGAGCTTGTTGTGTGCTTCGCTAATGGTCTGTAACCATACCAGGCACCTGTTGTCAGTGCGCAGAACGAAGTGCTGGTTCTCCAGGTAGGCACGGTACCATCCCACAGCCCACATGATTGCCAGACACTCCTGTTCGATTACATGGTATCGTCTTTCAGTGGGACAGAAATTGGCACTCGCGAAGTCGATCATGCATTTTTCCCCTTTCCCGCTGTACTGGTACAGCATTGCACCAATCCTCTCCTGGCTTGCATCCTTTTGGAGATATAGTGGGCGTTGATAGTCATAGTGGGCTAGGGTCTCGCATTGTGTGAATGCCTTCTTGATCTCTAGGAATGTCCGTTCTCTGTGGTGACAAGAGCGTGGTCAATGGTGCAGTTGTGGTTGCAAAATCTTTAATATGCTAGTGCAGTCAATTAATCAGCCCAAAGAATTTGTGCAGTTGTTTGTGTGTGGCCAGTGGCTGGCATTCCTCCACAAGATACGGGTGTTCGGTATTGGGCTTTGTTCCCCCTTCGCTCACCATGTGGCCCGAAAACTCTATGTCTGCTCTACCTATGTGGCATTTGGGTACCATGCAGGTCAGCCCATTGATGGCCAGTCGTTTCAGTTGGAACAGATGTTCTTCCCACGTGTTGGACCATATCAATACATCATCGAGATAGGCTAATGTGAAATCGTCCACCAGGCCACTTAGCACCTGCACCTTCATCGTCTGGAACGTCGCGGGTGCCCCCTTCAGGCCGAATGGCATAGCAAAAATTGGTACTGGCTGCCATTGGGGGCAGTGTTCGTGGTTTTCTCCCGATCGTCCTGTCACACCGGAACAGTAAAGATGCTAGAAAGATAAGGATCCGATGACCCATAAGGTGCCACCTGGGTAAAGGCCTAATTAAAACTGGGTCTGGGCGAACGCTGATTGGCGAGGAGGGCAAGTTTTAAATGGATTACCGGCAGAAAGCTGTATTAAGTAATTATGCTAGCACAGGCACAAAATCATCCAGAGGAGTCGCAAGAAAAGAAGATTATATGTGCCGTGCATTGATTCACTCGTCCGAGTACAGTTTCAATGCGGGTGGAAAGAGGGTGTGCTGGCCTTCGGGCCTGAAAACTTGTCACACCGGAACATGCCAGTAGCTGCTGCACAAGTTTAGGGAGGTGAACACTTTCGCACGACCAATTGTTGTCAGTGCATTCTTCGTGCTTATGTATGGTGGGGCTAAATTTTCTGTGGCTCGATTCAAGCGATGTAGATCTATGCAGAAGCACAGCATACCATCCTTCTTGGTGGCTAGTGTTATCTGTGAAATATAACGCCTATTGATTAGTTTAATGACTCAGTCAGCTAACATCTCTGTTACCTGTTCTTTAATGATTTTGGCCTGGTGTGGTAGATAACTTCCAGGCGGCGTGTAAATGGGCTTTTGGGTGGTCAGGTCAATCCAGTGTTCCGTTTCCGCAGTGCATCTTAAGACATCATTAGCCGTGAACACTTCCCTCCTCTCATCTAGTAGGTGCTGAAAAGCCTTTATGTATGCCGGGGATACATCGTTCGAGATATCCTCTAACTTATTTCAGGGGCACAGACACCGGATTTGGCTTCTGTACTATATGGTGTTCTATGCTCGACAGTGCCGAAGTGGATGTGTCCCGCCGCTGGCTCCACCACCGTGTTCTGTTCCGTGAGCCAAGGCAGGCCCAGGATAGCGTCCTCCCTCAACTCCGGCGTAACCAAGAATGTCGTGATGGTTTCAATGTCTTTTATGTGAACAACAATGGTGGTACAGCCTATCATATGGCACTCCGTGCCTTAGTCAGCTAAATGGACAGGCTGGTCTATTGCCGAGATGGATTTTAAGTTTACGAATTATGGCCGAATGAAATTGTGTGAAGCTGCGGTGTCCACCAGCACATAACAGCAGAGGTTGTTTATAGTTACACGAATTTTAATTGAAGGGTGATGTTTACAATAAATCTGCTGGAGGAGAGCATGCTGTGGTGTCTGGATTTTTATGTTTACACTGGTGTGCGCAGTGACATCAGTCCCCGCGACCCCTACTGTCCGTTTCCCGACTGGTTTCTGTCACTGTTGCCAACCTGCCTGGGTCTGTTTGGTGCATTTGGGAAATCTTTGTGCCAATGTGGCTGACTGCCGGGGCAAAATTGACAAGGGAATCGTGGTGTCTTGCTTTAATCCAGCAGGCGGCGTGTTTTGTCGTCGGCATGCACATTACCCTTTGAATATTCACTCTCATACCTCTTATGCTGATGTTCGCCGTCGATTGCCTGCTGCCTCTGCGGTTTTGACTGTGCCGATGTTGTGAGCTGGTGCGCACCATTGCTCTCGCGCGGGTGTGTGTGTGGTTGCAGCGTGCATCTGTCGAACAGCATGGCAGCCTGTATAAACTCTTCCGGTTCGTAGGTCAGCAGTGGCACTATCGCCGCACGGAATTCTTGGCACACGGTTTCAGCATTGACGGTGAGCGCTTGGCGCTCACTAAAGTGTGGTTGGTACTTGCGTACCATGTCGTACTTATGCGACACGAATGTAGCAAGCGGCTCGTCACCCTGCGCTTCCATGCGCCATTCAGCTCTGCACCTGGAGTGAAGTGAATTTTTCACCGTAATGCGACACAAACAGTCCGCGAAACTCTCTCCACAGCATCCCGTAATGTGTCATGCCCGACCACCACTTACTGGCTGGACCCGGCAGCTGCCGTACCAGCGCAGCCTGCTCTCACAGTCATCCAGGAATGCCACCGGGTCTTCGCTCGTCCTTCCAGCAAAGGTTGGTAACGTCTAGAACTGGTGTGGTGTGGACATGACCGGTCTGTTCCCTACGACCATATCCATCATGATGTCACTGGTGCGCTCCGGGCGCTCGTGAATGTGGGCGGCATGGACACGGTCTGGATCACCTTGACCATGGTTTGTGGTGTGGTGTCATGCACTGGTTGCATGACTCTCAAGGAAGGCTCGTGAAAGTACAATGGTTCCTACAAGGTTTGACGGGTGGCTACAATGCACCTGAAGCATAAAAAGCCTTAACTGACTACTGTCTGACGTTCCTCTGAGACTAGGCACTCTGCATGTGCGGTTTGTCCGCAGTACTTGCACCGCAATGTTGCGACTGTTGCCGAGTGGCAACATGAGAGTCGACACTCGCATACCTGTGTTTCTGGCAGCTTGACATCTATCTGTGTGCACTGCGATGTTGCCTGGTATTTCGCGTTATCGCCGGCACTTAGTGAATGTGCCAAAGTAGCCTTCATGTTGACCGTGGCCATTTCGCACACGTCGCACCGTAATAGTCCCGTGTGTGCCTTCACTGTTTCCGTGGCTGATAATCATTCCGTGTGATACCGCACGGTACACATCATGCATGGTACAGCACACAGTCCAGGATGTAAAAAAACAGACTGTCACACATTTCAGGTATCATGATGTCATTTTAGTTGAGATCGTTTTTAATGGCCGGTTTTGGCATAGTGCATGTACATGCAGCCGCACTAGGAACAGTCCAACCATCCACTTCCTGTTTCCGTCTACACGTCGCACACGTACATGATGGGCGCCAGCTGGCAACGCATGCAGCGGAAAGTCGCGGCTGTCGCGGAGGAGGTTATGTGGGTGCCAGTTCGTTAGCAATGACTTCACATGGCATCTATGGTTTGCCGGTTGTTCAGGCAGAGGCTCGTAGCACTCGTTGCACACATGGCCGAGGGCTCCATACCCACCATGGTAGGCCATGATGCGGAAGCGCGGCAGCATGCGCGGTACGGGCGATCAGCTGTCCTGAGAGGTTACCAACCTCTGTGCGGCAGTCTTCCATCACGTGGCGCAGTAGAGGAGGTAACTCCAGCGATCGATACCTGCGGAGAGGAAGCTGTCCTTGATGGGCGGGGGTATGGGGGGTGCATGATGGAATGTTGTCGCAAAATGGCCGCCTCGCGCACACTCTGTCCCTTCCGCAATTAATAATGGTGACCGAGTGTGTTTGGTGTGCTCGGAGTCAGTATGCGCACTGCACTCGCGCGAAGATCTTGAAGCGCAAATTCCATCCTTAGATGCCACACAAGTTGGGCGAAAAATTGATGTGGGTGGGGTGGAGGTTATGAGTTACATTCCACCGGGTAGCACCGGAAAAGTAATGCCTGGTAGTGCCAGCCCGTTGTGAGAGAACGGGCACTAATAATGAGAGACAGACTCTATTTCACAGAGTCATGCGGCCGATGGCCGTGGCATAGAAATAACACTACACACTCGTCGTCGTAGGGGAATCTTTTGGCGTTCCCCACCGCCCGTAGCACAGACAAAGCACTAATAGACACACGCTACGCAACACACAGGGTAGTGCGGGTTGAAGGGTCCCGTGCCCTGAAGGAAGTCAATGAAATATGTACCTCAATGATATCTGTATTTATTGTTAAGCATCATACTCCACACAAACTCCAAACACGGTGATGCGCTAAGCGGATCTGGCCCTAAGCCCGACCGGTGGGCTACACTGCAGTTAAAAATGCCATGTTGGTGACAAATTATTTACTTAAGGCCCCTGGGTGATTGAGTTGCAGGGGTTGACGGCCACCTTTTGGCCAATAAGAAGAAAATAAAGGTTCTGAGGCCGAAAATTTAAGCAATTGATACACTATGAATGATGCAAAGTTTTGTAGGGCCCTGTGCCGCCAATAAAAGCAAAAATTATTATTTACTCTCATTCACTTTTTACATCAATTTACACAAACATTAAAACCTCTTCACATTCCTATTCTTTTCGACCTCTCTGCTCATACCAACCTTACTTTACCTAATTCCTCTCATGCCAACACATCTTCCCTTCTTTAGCAACATTACTCTTGTTCTCTACAGAAGTGCACTTATACCATATACCAATCAGAAAACTCAGACACCTTCCCTACTTACAACTTAATTACAAACTAAGTATGTCTCTCGGCTTCACTTCTCTGCCACTTCTTGTCCATACTCGTGACCGTACACTTTCCACGCCTTTTTTAATTATTACATCTGTCCACTCCTTCACTCCTTCTTCTGTTGTTCTCCTACAGTCTTTTTGGTTCTACAAACTTCTGCTTGTCTTTCTCTGTTTCCAACTTTTGGGGACTCCCCTCACTGTTTCTGGACTGTCTCTCCCTTTCCGTGCCGCTGACTTGGAACCCCCACTCGCAGTTTTTTGATAAGCCATCCCCCTCACTGTTGAAATGACTCTGCCCTTCACTGCTGTTGGATTGTCTCTCCTCTGTTAACCTTTTTTCTATTCTAATTGACAGATCGTTGTTGATCTGATTCGGTAGCAGTTGTTTTCTGAACAACTTTAAGTTGAAAACTGTTTCTCCTTATCATTCTTCCCTCCACAGAAATGTGATATGAGTGTAGAGTATCAGCTGTTGAATATACAGTACCATATTTATGTAAGTCTGTGATCCACACTGTATCTCGAGCCTGTATTGGGAGGCATTCTTGAACTTTATGGGATCTGTCGAAATTGCTCTTCTGGTGATGTTTAGCCTTTGGATGTATCGATTGAAACTCTTCCCTACTTACTGTATTTGGACACAAATTTCTCTGTAACACTGGTAGGGTATCACTAGACATGATGGTTTATCGCGGGAAAAGTTGACTGTTTGATGGATTTCAATACACGTCTGACTTACCAGAAGATTACTGGCTTTAGCTTGTACGTGGAGCTGTTGCCCTATTTGACTGAGCCAATAAGAATCCCGATATTAGAATATTGGATGCCTGGTATTGGTCTGCAGACAGCTACGTTGTGTCAGTGTTTTCACGGCTATCTTGGCACAAAACATTTTCGCGATATACCAACATCTCTAGGTATCACGGAGTGACCGCCTCATTAACAGCTGTGCTGGACTATACTTAAGGTCAGTAAGTGGTGTGTTCCTGTATGCCAACAATCCCAAGTTGAGATCAGCTGACCACTTGATGATGTTTTTCACATTCTTTACTGCAGCTTCTACTTCCCCATTATTCTGTGGATATCGAGGACTGCTAGAAACATGAGTGAAACCATACTCCTTAGTAAAGTCTTTGAAAGCTTGAGAGGCATACTGGGTCCAGTTGTCTGACTTTAATTCTCGTGGAATTCCTTGGCGTGAGAAAGCAGCTTTACATTTAGCGATTGTAGATGCTGGTGAGATATTTGGCATTTCAAATATTTCCGGGTACCTCGAGTAGTAGTCTACCAGAATGAGATAGTGTTTCCCATTCCGCTCTGCCAAATCTGTACCAACAACTACCCAAGGCACTTGTGGTAAGAGTGGCGAAATCAAAGGTTCTGATCGGTTTGGCTGTTCCTTGTTGCAAGTTATACAGTTAGCAATTCCCGATTTTTTATCGTTCGTTATTCCGGGCCACCACACTGCACTCCTGGCTCTTGCTATGCATTTTTTTGTTCCCAGATGTCCTAAATAGATCCGTGTTAGCATTTACCGGCGCAATGCTGTAGGTATAACTATGGTATTCCCTTTCATTAAAATTCCTCCCATCACAGATAGCTCCCCTTGAACTACCCAGTATGCTCGACAATGTGTAGGTACTTCGGTAGGCTTTCGAAGCCATCCCTCCCGAACAAGTTTCATTAGTAATTGACAGGTCGAATCGGCAGACTGAGCTTCTCGCACTTCCTCTTTTCTTGCATCCGATGCAGGAAAAATAGCAATAAATTGTGACTCAAACTGCTCAACCTCGTCCACTGAAAGGTCTTCCACACTGCCAGAGGATGCAATCGGTGCTCTGGACAATGCATCTGGTGTGTAGAACCGTTTTCCTGCCACATGTTGTATCTTGTATGAATACCTTATCAATCTCATCCTGTATCTCTGTAATCTGGGAGGTAGTTCAGCTATGTTTGTGGTTGATGATCGGTGCATAAAAGATTATGTCTCCCAAGAATATACATAGAAAATCTGTCGCATGCCCATGTCAATGCTAGGGCTTCCTTCTCAATTTGAGAATGTTTCTGTTCTGCTATTGAAAGCGACCTTGATGCATAGACCACTGGTCGCCAAATGTTGTTGTTGTTGTCTGGTTGTTCGAGGACAGCCCCAATCCCA
>PNEQ01069726.1:0-37436 GCA_003012365.1 Medauroidea extradentata | reverse complement strand
TAACGCTACTGGTTAGATAGATATCGTAGGTTGATGGAAAACAAATTTTGTGCTTTTTCACCCTTT
The DNA here is from genome assembly GCA_003012365.1 of Medauroidea extradentata. NCBI lineage: Eukaryota > Metazoa > Arthropoda > Insecta > Phasmatodea > Phasmatidae > Medauroidea > Medauroidea extradentata. Next base: position 37,370 of record PNEQ01069726.1, on the reverse strand, counting down.
TGGGTGTCGAATTTCGAAATATTTTAAATTTACATCTTAGACATTTGTATAAGTATCCAACTGAAGTGTAAATCACATCGCTAGCCCGTTCAGTCGAATCAAAATCGATCATTCACTAAAAAACACATATCACTCCTGCACAGTATTGAGAAATCGAATTTAAAAAAATCTGAAAACCGTTTTGCGATAATTTCTGTAATCATCATCATTCTGAAGCAAAAATTAATTGTATATCTCGACGGGTTCGATAGGTATCGAGGATTTATCTAAAACACGTTCAAGGTCTTTTCAACACTTAAGAGAGTAAATTTCGAAAAACCCTTGAATCACGTTTTAGAATACTTTATTGGTATCTCGTGGACGAAAAAAACACAACATTAGCCTGCTGGGTTCAAGATATATCGACGATTAATTGAAAACGCTTTTCACCACTTTTCACCCCTTTTTACGTCCTTAGGTGGCGAATTTCGAAAATTCCTGAAATTACTTTTTAGGTATTTGAGTAAGCATCAATCCTAAACAAAAATCACGTCCCTATATAAAAAACTATTGGATCGATATATATCGAATGTGAGTCGATAACTCATATTAACCCTTTTTTAACCAGTTTACGGCCGAATTCAGAAAATAAATTTTAAATGGTATTTTGGATATTTACTAAAGCACCAATTAAAAGCAAAGAGCACTTCGATATCTCGATTGATTCGATAGATATGGAAGGATAATCGAAAACACATTTCACGTATTTTCACCCCTTTAAATAAAGAATTTCGAAACATCTTTGAGTCCTGTCATAGATATTTGTAAAAGTAACCAATTAAAGTTAAAATCACGACGATAGCCAATCTTGTTTCAAAGATATAGACGATTCATTCAAAACACATTTTGCCCCTTTTTACTGCCTGGGTGTCGAATTTAAAAAAAAACGTAATACTACATTTTGGGTATTTACGTAGGCAATATTTTGAAGTGAATATCAACTCTCTATCCCGAAGGGTTCGATAGATATCGATAGTTGATTGGAAACACATTTAAGGTCTTTTCAGCCCCTTAAATGTTGAACTTCGAAAAATCCTTAAATAGGCTAATATTCATTTTTACGGGTGTCCTATTTAAGTAAAAATCACGATGATTGGCCGTCGGGTTCGAGCTCTATCAACGTTTCTTCGGAAACACATTTCACCCCTTTTCACCCCCTTAGAGGTCGAATTTCGAAAAATCACTTTTTAGTGCTCGCCTACGACCTGAAGGGAACCCCCACAAAAAATTTCACGATTTTAGGTTCAGTGGTTTGGGCTGCAGTTTGATATGTCAGTCAGTCAGTCAGTCAGTCAATCAGTCACCTTTCATTTTTATATATATATATATATATATATATATATATATATATATATATATATATATATATAGATATATAATCGAAATATCTAGATATTTTACAGACTTCAAATGCAATGTTAAATGTAAATTACAATAAGGCTTAAAGTGAAATTACATGTATTGAAGAACACAAAATACTTTCCAAAAATGACTCAGTGCATGTGTGTATGTACATATGTATAGCGTATATATGTGTATATGCACGCACACATATTCACACACATATGCAAGCATTCTTGACTCTTTTTTTTTTACCTTGTTAACTTAACTCCTCCATCGCCAATTGTCTTTAACATGTTCTCTTGCTCAACGCCGCAATGTTCTTGCTTTTAGAGTATATTTGTTAGTTTTATATAGTATTTATAATTCATGACGTAGCATCTATCATCTTTAGTAATGCTTGGATGCATTTCTTTTTAAAAGTTACTTTTGAACAGTTTTATAAGTTTTTTATAAATTTGTTAATAATTTGTGTGCAATACAGCATTGTTTCGCAATATTAAGTGGGTTTTAATTTAATTTTTTTCTGGAAATAAGAAAGGTAAGGTATGACTTTTTGAAGGGCTCTACAGGCTACAGAGAGAGCGAGAGAGAGTGTGTGTGTGTGTGTGTTACAGATACATAGTCAGGTGCACTGTAATGTGTTTTTAGCCTCCTTTCCTTTATAAAATAAAACGTAATGAGATCACGTGTCAATCTGTCTCTATTTACGTATGTCCCCCACTAATATCATTTTGTACAATAATCGGTACTCAACTAAATATGACTGACAGATGTTATACAATGACTTGTGAACACGACGTTATATTTTACTTTATTTATATCACCCAATGGACTCAGATGGTGTGCAAATTGCTCCTGAGTATAGGGCTTGTCATTAATGAGTACAAATCTGCAATACAATGTAAACACTATATACAATTTTAAGACGGTTGAACAATTTTCCAGTACTGATTAACTATAGTTAAATACATATATCTTGAGTTAATACATAAATGTTACATATACTATCACTTAAAATAATTCAGTTTTACAAAAAACATACAATCATATTACAATTAGGCCTAGTAAACATAAAATATAAAAAATTAGTAGTATTATGGCAATATTAAAATGTATCGCTTAGTTGGTGCGCCAGTAAACAATTTAAGAAAGAAAAGTGTCAAACCAAATCTAGATCAACCCACAGATTATCCTACATACACCAACAAACCTGACTGTATTTCGGTATACGCAGGACAAATACACTAAGGACTGAAAAGTCACAAATACATCAAATAATGCAATATGCATTACTCGTGCATTTAAATACTCTTCGATTGAATAGACAGTATGTAGCAAAAGAAATCCCTTTAACTTTTTTAAATGTATTACTGTTAGTTTTACTAAATTGTTTAAAATTTTTATGGGTATACTATACAAATATATATATAATTATATATAAATATTTATGAAAAAATTTTAAATTTTGAGTACACCTTCTTCACAAGCCATGAATCTGAACGCCAGCGCATAACAGCGAGGGTTTCAGCTTAGAGGAACTGGAGGTGACACATAAGATCTTTATAGAGCGGCGCCGGAATGTAGGATCGGGGAAAGTGGAGAATATTAGTACAGCAATTTAGTGAGATAGCACGACATCAATACTGTTCGTTCAGTTATATTTTGAGAAATAAATATTTTGTGTTTTGACAGATTACTACCAAAAATTTTATTTTAATAGGATATATTGTTCTTGGGCCCAAATTTCTGAATATGTACTAACATGAATACATAATAATGTCATATAAATTTTCGTTTTGTACGATACAAATAATAACAAATATTTATATTTTACAATTTGTCAAAATAAATGTGATTTTAGCAGATTTTATTGTTGTAGGTTGGCCATATTTTTAGGTACCACGACATGAATTAATATTGTCTGTGTTACGTCGAGCTCTTTTAGACTAACCAAATCGTATAAGAATGTTTGCCTCTTTGCAATATATGGTTTATTTTAATGTGTTTATTGATTTATTTCCGCAATTTTTTTTAAATTTTCGAAGAATAAATTAATTTTAGCCTATATATTTCGTGAACTATTCAACCAGTTCGTATCAAACTACTTCAGTTAAAATATTATAAATGTAGTTACTATTCGTTTTAAATGGCACTTTTAAAAGTAGCTTTATAACATACTGGATAATTTTTTCTCAAAACTGTGAAAAATAGGTTCGTTAGAATTGCTGTTAACGTCTTGTTTATTGTTTTTTTTTTTTTGTACGCAGCTTGATCATAGAAGTCCTGAATTGGGCGAAAGGGGTTGCGTGACCTAGTTAGCCAATTAGAAGTTAGAGGGTGGTTTCGTGTTTTGTCAAAGGGAAAGACTAACGCCTTTTTCCAACCGTGAATGTAGTTGTTTGTTGAACAAGCATGAGAAGAAGCTGTTCTCGTTTGTGTGTGTTGCGTCCGAACCAAAATTATTTGGTTTTCTTTTAAATAAATTCCTTATGATGGTTCGTCGCAGTTCCGTTTTGCGCAGCTTCAGTACTAAACGGTATCTTTTTAGTATTAAAATAATGTTGAAAATTAATAAACAAAGACGTATAAAGTTCGTTTGACAGTCTTATTGTTTTTTTACGAGCCTTTCGTGTTTATTCGTCCAGCCAAGTGTTACGTTCAGTATTGCAGGGTAGGAAACGTGGCATAGTACCTGAAGATCCTTGGCCACATGTTTTTCTCTCCACCTCAATTTTTGTCGTACTTCGGGTTTCTCCTGTGACACAACTTTCTAGCTTGATCCATACACATTTATGTAGTTATGCTTAACGAAAGTTTACGATGCTCGACACTACAGTGTTACATTCAATTGAAACGAGAGAAGCCCGCCTTGTCCCGTCTAATCCAGTTTTATGTTGTGACGTCAGTTACGCCTTGATTGTACCTCGGCAGTCACATGTGTTGTTCTTGTGCGAGAACTTTCTGTATTTATGTTTTATGTGGTTGGCAAAACTGTTTAAAATATATAGAGCAACCACAGTAAAGAGTGCGCCACAAGTGTAAAGAGGGCGTTGCTGTTCCTGAGTATGGTGTAATTGTAACTTTGTAATATTATGATTGGAAATTAAAATTCGGGCGAGGGTAGATTTTCTGCTATAAATATGCGTCCTTTTGATCCGAGACTCGGATTCTCGGGGCGACATTCTGAGACTTGCAAAACAAGTTAGGTACAAGTTTGTTTAAAAGATTTAATTTTGTGTACGTCTGTGTTTCATTGATCCATGTTGGGCAGAAAATTTTGAAACTTTGAAATTGTAGTGAATTTAGTGAATTTATGATGCTATGAAACATTCTTGTGTGATTTATTGAAGGTAAACTTAAAAGTGTGATATCCACTCATGATGTGTATGAAACTAGGAAAAAATTTACTTTTTTGTATTTAATAACATTTGTACTACATGGAGAGAGAGTTTAATATGCATGTTTCCTTAAATGTTCAGTACGAAACTATTTTCTATTTTGCATGAAAGTTTAAAAGTATAATTGGCATTACATTGAAGAAGCATAAGTTTTGAAATACGTAAAAAAATTGTTTTCTCATTTTGGTATGAAGATCATAAAATAAAACAATGTTTTAGTAAGAATGCATTTTGTAATATTTAACCAAAATTTTCTTATAATAAGGGTATAACTAAAATATTGGTGCTAGATTTTATAATCTCGTTAAAAGTAGGGGCCTATGCCTTTTGAAATGCGTAAACACACTTATCTTATAGTTATTTCTTGCATGTTCTAGAAATGCAGTTATATTGCAAGTGTGCCACTGGTAGGAGTCTGTTAATTTAAAATTGTTACAAGTTTAATCAAAAATTTACATGTGGGAAATTTCCTGAGCTCTTTGGGCTAGAGGTCTTACAATTAGAAATAAAAGAGTTGAATGAAGTTATTGATTTACTAGCTCACAAAGCTTACAAAAACACACAAAACAGCAATCAATTATAAATTTCGCCATACCCTTAATTATGCACACGATTACTTCTGTACCACAGAACGTTAGTTAACTTTTGCCATTAAAGCACAAGAATATTTACCATTAATCAATTAAAGACTACAAATCACAATAAAAATTTAATCATATATCCAACCAACAGTCCCTCAAACCTTAAAAATCCGCAGTGGTGATGAATCGCTGTGTGCAGCGCAGCACCCCGAGTGCACCGCTGTCTTCACTCTTGAAATCTTCGGTTCGACTCCCGTTGCGCACCTCCTCTTCGCCCGTCAGCCTGCCAAAGCAGCCCTCCTGTTTCGTCCAACACTGCTCCGGAAGTAGCCGCCTGCCGCCTCACAGTAGACTCTGACGTCACCAAGATGTCTTTACCAGTCTCTTTCCACAAACATAACACCTTCCTCTAGCACGACAAATAGCGAACTCCCTCCAAATCTGTTGATTCGACCCTTATATACTTGGCAGAATTCTGGGGTTTTACCGCATTACAGGGGTCTAAAAGTAGACATTTCATCATGTATCGGACGTGACTTGAGTCTCATACGCCGATCCCTATGATGAATCTCGTCGGGATTCCCAATATGAGACTGCCCGGATTGTTAGTCATGGGCCAGCCCTCAAGTGTTTCGACACAGGCCCCAGCCAGCCCGCCCTCAGAATTAGAGCATGCAACACAATTCATTCTCTGTAGTATTTTGTACCATTACGTGCAATATTTAATCAAATAAGTTATATATATACACATATCACTGAATTGTGTGATAACTTTTTTGTAAGTAGCATTGTAATGTTAATAAACTTACTTTGATTAATTTGACTCATATTTTGTGATATATTTATGGAAAGTTTAAAACTTGCACTTTGTTTATTCTATTTTCCGTAATTAAATCAACACATTACCCATTAGGTCTTTTCCCTGATATCTGTCGACACTTGGCTGAGATCTGTGGTGACCTGGGGGTTTCTTGGGGAAAAAAAGAGTTTTCTCAGGGGTATTCCCAGGCACTACTAGAGGGCGTTGCAAAGTTTACTCTTTGTGAGAAAAACTATATTCTGGTGAATTTCTTTTCGTCAGTCTTCAAATATATCCTTACAACCAATTCTGAATATCGCAAAAGTTTATTATATTCTAGAAGATTACACCTGCATGTATGCAGTTTTATGTAGTAGAAAATATACGATATTTTAACCATTTATTGCGAGATGAATTACAATAAACATAGGTGAATACACTAAAATATAGGGGCAGCATTTGTTTGTAAGAAGTCACATAAAATTTCTCGGATATGAATTTATAGCTTCAAATAAATTATCACATTAACTTAAATCTTGCTATGTTACTGAACTGTTTCAGGTGTGAAATAATATTTGGAACACCCGCCATGTACGTAGATCTGTTAAGTGAAGTGAAGAAGCAGGACATTTATTTAAAGCATATTAAAATAGCTTTAATTACTGGTTCAAGAGTCTCAGAAGCTCTTGCCCGACAAGTAGTTAAGATGTTGCCTTCAGCTAGACTCATGGTAAGAATACCTTCCCTTTACTAAAACTACAAAACTGAGTATTATCACACTATAGAAATTTCACATTTTTTTTTTTTAGGAGGCGTATGGTATGACTGAGGGTGTTACGTTCTTTGTATCTGGTGTTGAAAATAACATGATTCGATGCATTCAAACTTTTGGGAAAGCAGCAACAGATATTGAGGTAATATACACGCTTCACATGTGGGCGTCTGTGATTTAAATGCAAATAGAATGTAAAGGGTTTTAATTCTCTAATCAAATTAATCTTATGAATAAATGTTTTAATTACAACAAATACAACTCAAATTATTGTATGTTTTTTTTTTTAATTTATAGTTAATTTGGCACACTTATTCAGTAACTTTAATTCTCGTATTTGTACGTTCGTTTACTTAACAAAATTGCCAACTGTTACACAAAATTTTTGTTTCAGTTAGAGTTATTTCGTAAGAATAATAATTAATTCATGTTTTAGGCAAATTTCTTAGTAGTCTACTTGCAGTGAAGTACCAACTTGTAGCAACGGCAGTTTTTTTTAGTTATTCACCTTTAATATTTAATATTCCGCTTTTGCTTCTGTCAGAAACTTGTATTTCGTTTTGTGATACAGAGTAAATCCAATAATATTAATTATTAAAAGTTAATTTAATTTGGTATCAGTACCCAAAATATTATTTTACAGTATGTACAGCATATAATGAACCGACAGTTAGCTAAACATGTGAAAATCAGCGTGTATATATATATATATATATATATATATATATATATATATATATATATATATATATATATATATATATATATATATATATATATATATATATATATATATATATAATCACCAAATACATGCTTGTACATAATTATAGTTTTATTTTTTATGCTTGTTAGAGAAAGTCTCACCTTACGAGATCACAATTTAGAACTAAAAAAAAAAAACGCTAACCAAAGCCTTACACTAAATGCAAAGAAAATTACAAAATATCTTAGAAAAAAATAGTTGCTACTCAGTCTAATATCTTAGTTAAAGGTAGTGGACAAGGATGGGAAGATGGTGCCATTCGGAACTCCAGGAGAACTGTGGGTAAGAGGCTACTGCCTCATGAAAGGATACTGGAAAGACGAAAAGAAGACAAGAGAAACAATCACACAGGACGGGTGGCTGAAAACTGGGTGAGTATCGAGCAGAGCAAAGTTCTGCTTCGTGGATAAAAATAGATAAAAAAGAAAATCTTCTTTCCTGTCGTAACCCTCGCAAGAAATGTATGTAGTAAGTTATTTTTAAGGCAAGTGTCTTCAACATATTATTGACTATATAATTATATTTCCTACAATACCGATAGTATATATGGGCAAACACATATTTTTACAAATGTTCAAAAAGTCACCACGTTCAACTGCATTTACGTCAATACGTATCACAACATACATACGTACATACATATGTTCTAGCATTCCTGGTTGAATCTGAACAAATTTACATTTTTACAAAATATACTAATGTTACAGCTCTGCACTTGCGATCGGAGTTGCATACTGAAATAACTTCACTTGTTTCCACAAATGTATATATCCAATTGGTTGAGGTACGTGAGCGTAGCGGCCGAGCGACTAAGCCACGTACCATGAAGTACTACAAATCACAGAACAAACGTATTTGTACTGCAGCAACAAATCCTTGAGTGCACATCAACAGCATGATGTCCAAACAGCTGTGGTGAATCTTCAACGAGAAACTTCTTGACATTTCGTTTGTAGCGCCATCAGACAATCAAACACTACTACCCACATTTACACGAACTTTCTGACTACTGATGTTCGCAAGTGGACTGTATTCAGCCCACTGATAAATTATGTGTTATTATTGATGCTATCCTTCCAAAACGAGGCATCTTATGTAAACATAAGTGACGAAGCGAAGACTGTTGTCGCAACAGATGTAATGGATCACTTGCATTAAGCCGGTCGAGCCGGGTTATCGTTCTTAAAAACTGGTAATTGTAAGAATACATGTTTGCTGATGGAATATCCTCCATTCTGTTGTGTGATATCCAGGTTATGCAACCACCACGTGCTTGCTGCTGACACCCTTAGCCATGTTAACGTAGTCGAGGATGCACACTTCGAGTTGAGGCGTACTATGTCATCTGGACCGCCGTTTATCAAAAGTATAAAATTTTAATATCACCGTATCAATGCAAAAAATATGTGATGGTTTAAATGGACTGTGTTATGCATTAATAGACCAAGTGCCAATTTTTAGTTAACAGTAAAACATGCAGTAGTTTGTCAGATTTGATACAGTCTTTCAAAAAGTATTTCAGTCCTAGGAAGTCAACATTTATGACTTCAGAACAAAGGATTAAAATACATTTCGTAAGACTGTTTCAAAGAGGAAAAATATTTTGTACACTACCTATAATTGGCACTTGTTCTGTTCGTGCATAACACCGTCAAAATGTGTTCTGTTGAAAATAACTCATTGGACATTCATGAATAATATGTTTACTTATTCACGATATGAGTAAACATGCATTATTTCAATCTCCACCGAAAATTTTTCTATGGTAAGGATAGTCACGCTGTTACGAATCGAACGGCACAGTCGACAACACTGAACCACTGTGGTTGAACAGTTCAAGTGGCACACTGGCCTTGTGGTTTACTTTGTACGAGATAGGTGTGCGCACGGGAATTGGAAGAGCGGAGGCATTATGAAATGTGCACTGTTACACCATCTATGTTCCGGGTAAAATAACGACTGGTGGGCATCGGTACGTAGACTGGGGTACATTACGTTAATTCTGTCAGACGCATCCGTACTGTTGTTTTAATAATGTTTCACTGAACTATTTACATGAAGCCATATCCGGACTGTGCTCAAGGCCTCGCTCTTTAGTCTTGCAGTGGTTTCGAAACTATATTTCTAACGCAAATTAATACACACATAAAAAATTTATTTAGAAAATTTTAAAACATACATATATATCTTTGTTTTTTATATTAATTTTCTGTTGCAATAAACCAAACGGATTTTTAGATTTTTGCCCTTGAAAAAGGACAAATTTTGTAGTGAAAATACGCCAAAATGAAGGAAAATAATTTTTTGCTAGCAAACGGTACATTGTTTAAAAAATCTCTCTGGCAAAATTGTGTATCGTTTGACTGCACACAGTCTCAAATTTTTTCAAAGCATTTGGTTTAAAAATGTTGAAGTAATTTGAAATTGTTTGAAATAAATGAAAAACGTTTAACGGCGTTCTGCAACAAAAAATTCGCTATTTTATAACTGTGTGGAACACTGTCCGACTCTTACACATTATATTAACAGTAATTTTCCACAAATAAATAATTTTACCTTTCTATAGTTTTCGTAGAAGCGAGTGCTAAAAATAGCGATTTGGCAATTTTCGCTACTATAAAAACAACTAAAACGATACAAATGAAATAAAATACAGAGAAAGTAAATATCTTAAACTACACAATGACACCATTTTTTATTCACCTTAACATTCATTTGAAAAAAATGTCCACAAATGTACGCAAAAATGTAGATATAGCACTTTTTAAAATACAAATATTTATGTATAAGTTAAGATTTTAATAAAAAATTAGAAAACCATAATGACTCATAGGATACAAAAATAGTCTAACCACTACTTTGATATGTGCTTGCATGAAAAATGTGAAACTGGAAAAGTATTTTACTTGAGGGAAATTACAGTAAATGTAATGTGTAAGAGTTCGCCAGTGTTTGGTACAATTATAAAATAACGAACTTTTCATTTTTCGGTGCATGACAGAAGTTTTTTTTTATTGATTGGGGCAGAACCTTTCTCGCCTTTCACCTGAATGCCTGTAAAAATTCTATCACACATCACTGAGCATTGAATGTGACACATAATTTACGAAGGAAAACACAATGTTAATCAAGAAGTATTGAACACAGCACCTGCAGATAAACACTTGACAGCAGGATAGATGTCTATATTTGCTCTTGTTTCTGTATCAGTTAGGTAAATACATGGCCGTCGATAGCAGAAATCCATGAGTTAGGAGTTAGATAAAGGTTTGCATGTGTTCATGTTAACGTGTTTGTATTGTATGCTGCGAGATTCGCCGAACACGCTGAGGGTTTTGCACGAAGTCAGTAGTGTTCGTAACAGGGGTAAAGTGGAAGCGACTTCAGTGAAGAGCAAGTGTCTTTACAGAGCAACAATACTGCTACCGTAAATGTGTATTCTTTGGTTGGTGATTTATTAACGACACCTTGATTCATCCGCTAACCTCGCATGATTACTAGAGACCAGTAAATTTCGCGTTTTCTTTTGGCCCCAAGCTGTAATCCCAGCAACTGTTAGTTCGTGCCACTTTCGCAATCGGCCCGTGACTTATTTGACAATGCCTGAAAGTGTCTAAACCAATAGTACAGAAGCAACTAGGTGCAGGTTCATACCACTGCGTCGTCCAGTAGACAGTGAGCAGATAACGTCTGTTTGAATACACAGATGTTCTTGGAGGCTAGCATACAGGGCAGTGAACCTGCGAATTTTTCAAAGGTTAAATTTTTAGTGCTCACTTTATCCTGAACGGTCTATATATAGGAAAAGAACACGCATTTAATATAAGGCTTCTAGCATTTCATATTGCAACACGCTTATTAGGAACATGTTGACGGAGTCCCTCAAAATTGTTTAATATGGCTTTTTAGACAACTGTAACTGCAAAAATACCACCTAGATTCATAAAACACAACGTTGGAAGTATAAGTTGTATTTAACCATAAACGTTCCACAAATAAAAATTGTACTGTCGCAGCTTTGAGCCCCATAGGAAAAATAGGAAAACGAAAACAACGCACGCCAGTTTGCCACGTCGCGAATAAATGCGATGCTGTTACCGTCGAATGTGAAAAGCTGAACTTTATCACTTCACGGTATCCATGCATAAAACGCGGGAATTTACAACCGGTATGTAGCCCTCTTTAACACACCATAATTGGAATGCGTGTTGCCTACAAATCAGATCGCTGTATTTGGGTTTCTAGTTTCTGCGCTTATTTCTCGGCAATAGCTGTGGTTGGGACGAGGATAGTGCTGCATTAATAATGCCTGACTAGAGATGACAGCTTGTAGAGGAAATACTTGACTGTTTGCTGGATTTCAACCTATGTCCAGCTTACCTAAAGATTATTGGCTTTCGGTTGTACGTGGACCTGTTACCCTATTTGACTGAGCCAATAATAATCCTGATATTGTAATACGTAATTTATTTTATTAGTTGGCAGACAGCTACGTTGTGGCAAGAAACTACAGCGTTTTCAAGGGTATGTTGGCACAAAACATTTGCGGGAAATACCATCATCTTTATGTATGCCTCTTTTTGATGTTAGTTTTACGTTGTTTTCAAAAATATTGCTATATAAATGCTGAATAACCAATTTTACACGCATCACGTTTTTCGCGAGTTGGTTTCAACCAGTGTTTTCTACAAATGCACTTTTTTTGTTTGACTTCCATCACTCGTCCTGTCCCTTTTAATCGTTTTCCATATTCCCGCTGTTACTTTGCACATACATTTTGCAAAATGTGCAGTTTACTGGTTTCGTTTCAAAGTGTCGTAACACATTTATGTAGTAAGTCGTAGTTGTTTTGCCTAATTATTTTTTGTGTAAGGAATACGTCGGCGATGAATGCCAATAAATTTTTTAAACAACCTACATGTTGTTAGTCGTAACGTGCTTCTTTTAGTCATTCGAGTGGCAAAGAGGATTACATTATTTTAAAAAATTGTTTCTTAACCTCAAATTTATGTGCTAAGATTTGTTCACAATTTCATAATTTAGTCTGTGGTTGCGGTAAAAAGCTCTTCGGCATTTCTATGAAAATTTGTTTATCCTGTCAGTTAGAAGTCTCCGAATACTCGCCTCGCATTTGAGAGCACCTATTGTTAATTCCTTAATCTATTAGCTTGATTGAATTTTCCGCAATAGCATATCGTAAATCACTTCGGGCGTATGCATCAAAAGTTTCCTTTGTTTTTCTGTTCGTGATTCTCGAAACTAATGATTCTGTATCCTACGACGTCATATTTAAATATATGATAAAGTCTGCCAACATTACACTTAAACCGTCAAACGTATTCGTTTTACTTTTAAACATTTGACGCGAATATTTTAAAACTCGTATTTGAAATATGGGCGTTTTTACAATATTTCTACTAAATTTTTGGACCAGATAATCTGTGATAATAATACGGTAAATATTTAAGCTGAAATAAGTTATTAAATTTAAGAATATGTACCGTTGTACATAAAAACGATTTATTAGTTAGGTGAAATTTTTTTTGTAAAATATGCGAGTTTGACTTGTCCATTTCTAAATGTTTCCTAAAAGTAGTACTACAAGATTCAGATATTTATCTTATTAAGTATATAAGCTCAAAATTTATGTTTCATTGTTAATGTTTTAAAGTCTTACATTAAGGCCTTGTCTTAATATATTATTTAAAATTAGAAATGTTTGAGCCATTTATTTGTGTTGGTAAAAATATTGCAATGTTGTTTAAACTCAGAGAAATTTTCTTTGTAGATATTTAGCCAGTGTCACTTTTATAATTTATTGAAATAGTTTATCTATCCGGACTTTCAATTAAATTTTTAATAGTATGACTATGTTAGTGTATCCATGTGTCAATGTAATTAGAAAAATAAAGACATTTACAATTACTATATTATAAACCAGATGTTTCATGTGCGGTCAAAATAAACTCAGCCTGTTCGTTGACTACAATTTAACGCGATTATTTTATGTTAAGCATAAAGCACAAATCGGTAAGATAAAATACGAGGCTTACTTTACAATATTAAAAAAATTGTAGTTACCTCACAAAATTTTTAAGTGTAACAAGAATAGTAAAAATAATCAAACGAATAATAAAATGTTGTAATAAATTTTCATGTAAATGACTTCTTTAATCTTACTCAAAGTTTCAGCGTTAAAAAGTTATAAGTGCTTCGCACATGGGTAAGAATTGTGATGTGTAAAAAACAATTTTAGCGCATAAGTAAATGCATGTGTTTACATTCCCACAGTGATCAAGCCATCCTTCAAAGTGACGGATATGGCAAGATAGTCGGAAGAATAAAAGACGCTATCATTAGAGGAAGTGACAACATATACCCGAAAGAAGTAGAGGACTTTTTCTTAACACATCCAGACGTAATAGATGTTCAGGTAAGATTGCATTCACCTGCATATTTGCAATAATTATATTTTTAATTTTCATGACGACTCACCAGTGGAAATGTATCAAATATGAACAGATATATTACTAACTTTCGTTAACTTGACTGCAACCTATGGTTATTATTTAACGTACTCTTTTAGTTATTTAAATGAGTAAATTCAGAGCGATAATCACTACACTACAACAGAAACGGTTTCACGACCCTACCCTTTGTATTTTATTCCATAAAAAACACCATCAAACTAAAGCTAACTTTCTAGTTGCGAGAACCAATTCGCAAGTTACTATGAAGACGCCAAGTGTTGACATTATGTTCAGTTTCATATCAGATATATGGGACACGAAAAAAAAAAAAAGCTTGCATAGTTTGTGAAAGTACGGAAAGTACGTATTTTATTTCGTGAATAAAATACGTTACATTATAAAAATACCGACACTTTAAAGAGGCCGCATTGTCTTGAAATCAAAATTATTTTCCTGTCAGGCACTTGAACAAATTGTTGCGAAATGTGCGACTTTGTTTGTTTTGCTGTGACAGTTTGCTTCATGCTGGCATTAAATTATTGAGAATAAATATAGTATACTAATAAGTAAATGACTAAGGTTGCATGAAAAAATTTTCTGATAAGAAATAAAAGGTGCAGTTTTGAATAAAATCTTCTGAAGTATTGTTGCCTTATCCATTTATTACATAAAACTTTATTTACGTTACGCATGGAATACAAACATACTCTCATTTAATATCTAACAAATTGACTCTTGCAATGTGTGTTTAAACTTTCTATATCCTGAGAGATCACAGTTTTCATTTCAATTAAACAATTACGGGTAAGCGTAAGACCACTGCAGTTCTCACTGAAAATTTCTTAGCTTTAGATTAGCAAATTTTTTTTCTGTCAAAACTTGGCATGAAACCACTCGCATTAGTTCCGCAGTGATTTTAGAGTTTTATATGAATTTTGGGTGCTTATTTCTTTGCATAGAGAGCTCCTGTTTAATAACATTCAACTTATTTAATATAACATTAGTTTTGTTATTGTTATAATTTGGATAAACTTTTGACTAGTGTTTAATTTTGTAATTTGGATTATGTCATTTCTACGCTGATTTGACAGGCAGAAAATGGTGCCAAATCAACAACAAATTTTAATGAAAGACAAGTAGAATGTCCGAAGAGCGACACTACCAGTAATAGATACATTATAGCCTATTTGAGAAATTATTTTTCCACAAAATTAATTACTATGAAACGTAAAATGTAACAAAATTGCTTACTTTCTACGTGCATCTTCGTGTTAGATGTTACCTTATCACATTTAAATGAGAGTAGAAAAATATTATAAAATTCCTTAAAACTTTCTATTTAGAAAAAAACATGTGAAGAAAATTATCTCATGTTTGCTGTAAAACTCATTATAAAAAACGAATGCTGGTTTTAAGCACATGAATTACGTGCATTTATAATAAGTAAATGAATAAATCATTTACTTGCCTGAAATGACGCAAATTTACTTACTGCTTCTGTTATTACTCCGGAAATAATTTTAACGAAACTGAAATAAAGTATTGCACTAAAGCTATTTCATGAAACAACACATGTTATTTTTTCAGGCATTTGGTGTCCCTGATCCACGTTGGACAGAAGAAGTCTGCGTTTACATCAGACTCAAAGAAGGCTCAAAATTGGACGAACACCAGTTGAGGAATTTCTGTGACCGCAAGGTTGGCATTAAGATTTAAGTCAATTTCTCGTTTATGAAAAGGGCAGTAATCTCGTGTAAGACAGTGTGTGACCTTGAATTGCTTATAATAAATATATAGACAGATCATAACTGACGCAGTCACACAAAAAGCCTATTAAGTATCTCCCGAGCTTCACTTTCAGTTTTACAGAATGCGCTTTATATTTCCGAGTGGACAGATCATGTAGTGTTAAAACTAAAAAAGTTAATCGCCCGTATTTCCAAAAAAAAAAAAAAAAATGAAACATTATACCTACCTTAGAATCCAGCAGGTGACAACTAAGGCAAATAACAGTGATATTATTTTTAACAAGTTGGGCAACAAAATAATTTGAATTATTTGTCCATCACTGGTCACAATACAAACCCAAGCGATGTGGCGCATTGGTAAAACAGTAGGACTGAATTTGGGAAGACATGGCTTAGATTCCCAGATTTTACATCGCCTTAATTAGGTTTTCAATGGTTCGCTGTCCGCAATACTTATTTACCCTTCAACTACCTACATATAAAATGCCAAAACTCAACTTCCAGTAACGAATCCTGCTGATAAATTTATCCTAGATACCACACGATACGTACAAAGTGTAATAGAGAGTTGCTTACAAGTTTTATGATAAAATGTTTTTGGTATTATCTTGAATTTAATATGTAAGCATCTTACGCTCAAAACTTCTCATTTTCTTCTTTCGCTACAATAAAAACATATCGTAGTCGTACATTTCCTGCACTAACTCTCGTGCAGAACAACACCTTAAACTGTAGTCACTATATAACTTAGGCGGCAGATTTTTGTATACTTTCTATTTGCAAATGAAATTTTTTTTCTCAAAATAAATAACTAAGGGTTAGTTTATTAATGTTGTGGCTGTATTGGATAAAACTAAATTACCGGCTTATTGTGGACTTTTACTACCATAAGCTCTGCCAGTTTGCTCCTTATAATGCACAACGGATATTGCGTAATCTGTTTCCAGGATAAAGTGTACGAATTCAAGTGAACTCCAACAAATGTATTACAGCATGTTATTATAATAACTTAAGAACACGTGGACTTACCGCTGATTTACTTGTTCATACTTCTGCAATGCAGTTGGAACCAGAGCCGTTCTCCACAACATGGGCTTCAACTCTAAGGTGCAGAACTAATGACACGGACAGCCAGTAGCAGAACTCGTGTTTGTTTACGTTAATAACCGAATCCCATGATAAATAACACAAATAATTGTTTCAGTAGACCGGACTGCTTTAAAGTTATGTAAATTTTAACTTGGAGGGGAAGATTTATAATACTAAATATCTTGGTTTGAACGCTACTTGGTAACGAAACATCCAGTCGTGTCTCTGTACTTAAGAAAGAAAAAAATACTTAAGTTTGGGTGGATAATACTACAATATGTTTTGCAATTTTCACTTAATTTTTGTAAGGTTTAATGTTGTGGCCATGTGCAAAGAAATTGCACTTCACTGTGCCTTATTTACGTAATTTTTAGTGCATAGACATTAAAGTGAACCATCACTCTACTGTAGAATTTAGAAAAATTGTTCATCAAAATTGTAACAATGGTTATTTATATCCACATATATAATATATTTTTCAGGTTGCAGCTTATAGAATACCACGGTACATACGCTTCACAGACAAGTTCCCACAGAATTTGGTCGGAAAAATCGACAAGAAGAAAATGCGGGAAGTGTTTCTTAAAGACAAAGAGTATTTGGGTAATAACGACGCTGTTATAGAGAGTCTTTATGGTCCTTCTGCAAACTAAACTTTACGAATATTTGTGCTGTAGAGCATGTAATATTAAAATAATAAATGTTGTGTGCATTACTCTATTCATTCTATTTCCACCTTACATTATCGAAGGAATGAAACATGAAAATGACATCGGATTCATCAGTAAATTAATATCTTGTTTTCTTATAAATTATATAATAACAAATGATATATTCTTATCCAATATAGGCCTAAAGACAATAATAAAAATGTAGGTAAATAAGGAATATGATCAAATAGTATTAAAATTATAAGAAATTACATGGTTATTAAATTCATATTTAAGTCGGGTAGAAAGTGTTCCAAAATTTTAACCTGCAATACTAAATATTAAACAACGCACTAAATCACAAATACATTAGCCAAATTGGACTCACACCTTTTGAGCCAACATTTGTTATGCAAACTCACAATATATCTAAACCTAGATAGACAGAATTTTATATTAATTGCCATTTTAACGACACGTGCAACCAATCTGACTCGGTAAATTAATTCATAGCTAGAAACATGCAAAATTTGCGTTATAATTTGGTAGAAGTCTAAACTTCAAGTGCTTATACATAACAGAGCATGATATGCGATTCAATTGACCACGAAATTTTATGTGTTGTCATTTTACGTGTGTTACATCTTTACAGAGATTGGTTTCTATACCGCGTAAACATTCTCCGCGGCAAGTCATGACAATATCGCCCAGCGGGAGACGTCGAAGGAGCCTAGTCACTTGGAGTCTAGTCAGCTGTCAGAAAATAACGCTAATTTTGCATGTCTCTATAGCGGTAATGTGTTACAGACATAAAACATTTAAATTTATTTCTGAATATAGATACAAATGCAGAGAATCATACATATTGAAACCGTTAAATACCTTTAAGTTGCAAAATCTTAAATATAAATCATTCGTAGACAGTAAACTTTAATATACAGTGAACTATTGCCAAATCTGTAACGATGCTGCAGTCAAACATTATTTATTTAAAAAGTGTGAAAGTTTCTTTTAACTCCTCGACACTACAGCTTCGCAACCATAAAGCCCATATTGACACAAAGGCAAACCTATGTAAAAACTACATAACGGTACACATTTATTAAATTACACGTTACTAAGAAATTCCTAATCGAGTACAAAACTTCGCAACGTTCTCATAATTAGTAAAACCTCAAGACCCGAACAGAAAAAAAAATTTCTTTTCCTGCAACAAACATCAACGTCTTAATCGCGTTAGAGGCCTAAACCACTAAACTATACTGGTATTTCACTAACAAAGCATATCAAGTGAAACTCGTCATTAAAGTTAGAAAACAGTAAGTACTGCTATTGGGCGGAATAACTAAAAAGTACTATGCACTAGCAAATGTCCTAAAAAGGACAATTTTCAATGGTGAATGCAAGTCAAAATTATTTGTTGACTGTGACAGCTGATGTGCCAACAACAAATAACATTAATTTTCACACATATTTCATACTAATAAAACACAACACCAAGTATATGACCCTACCATGTAATTAATGGGAAAACATTCAGTTTTACAACTGTATTGTCCACCCGTTTTCCAAACAAGCCGATTAAGTTTAAATGGACATTCGGTGTCAAGAAACTTATGACCACAATGTGTTGGGATCACCTGAACTAACTGAACATAACTTAATCAACTCAAGTAACTGACCAAGAGCATTGAATTTTCATAAGATGTTGTGTAACGCTCAACTATCCTCCCATTTTCCTGCGTAGAAGTCTTCTTAGACGAAACAGTTCTCACTGGTTGGAAGATAAGAACCCCGCCATATATTAGGATATCTTAGAAACGCTAAAACTTGTACGAAAGCGAGACTACTTTGTCATTATTGGCTAAATAAGGTTAGTGGGAGTGTTCCGAAAAATTTTTTGGTGTGTTGAACACTCGGTCACTTGATTCATTCACCTTCAAGCTCTGTTACCGATGAAGTAGAATCCTACACTTCCGACGCCGTTAATTGAATATGGTGTCAAGTCTATACCTGATATGTTCTCAAGTGAAAAGAACATTTATAGTAACAGTTATTTAAATTATTACTTTACCACCTAACACAAAAGTCAACCGAGTGAAGACATCTACACGTTTAACATTTTGATAAGTAAAGGAATGGAACTATGACAGTTATAAAACATTTTACCATTTCGTTCGTGTTAAGCAAGATACCAAATACTTTGTAAGCTACATTATCATTGATTTATTTCCCAATCAAATACTGTTTGTAGCTAACTGTACCACGGAACAAATATAAATTAATCGATTTTGTTTTGTTTAAGCATTAACCTTTTTAAATAATATTTGAAATAATTCCATGAGTTAGAACCTTTAGTTAGAAACCGTTGCAGAGGTTGATAAAACCACGTTAGTGCTAAATGGAAAACAATAATTTAAATTCATCCTCACCTTCCCTTAACATAAGCAATCATTTTATTTCTACTCAAGTTTCTATTTGCAACTGTCGCAAGGCGTGAAATAAGAACAAAGGGGAAAAAAATAAGCTGAATTAAGTACTAAAATTCCGGCAGACTTGTTTTTCCAGTTTTTTAAAATGATACAACCTGTGTAAGTGCGTAAAACACTACTTAAATACACAATTAATGTAAAAACAATTCACTTAAGATATTTAACTTTATTTTCTACTGCAAACATATACATTAGAAATATTTGAAATTCTGAGTCTTTGTTCTGTTTCCTTATATATCGTAACTAATTTTGATCGAGTAACATATATTGCACACTGTTGCAAATTTTACCTGAAGTACTCTCGGATGAAGTTTTGCAAACTTTATGATAATAGCTCATGGATGTCTCAAACATGTACACTGTAAAAAAAAATTAGGTAAATTTACTCTACATGTAATGGAAGCTAATTACCTCTACAAGTGAGGGAAAATTACTCAACACGTGTCAAGGAAAGTTACTCAACTGGTAATGTAATTTTTCATTACATATTAGCGCAGTCCTCTAGGACAATTTGACATAACGCGCGAGCGAAACTTCCGAGTTGTTTGTGTGGCGAATACACTACATTGCGAAAATTTCCACACATGTTCGGAAATCAGACTTTCCTCTCAAGGTTGGGGAATATTACCATACATATGATGAGTAATATTACTCACTTTTTTTACAGTGTAATTTACACATTTACAGCGGATACTAGTGAGGGATAGTCCAAGGTGTATAAGAATAGTTAACGCCAATAATGAACAAATCCTTTTTTATTAATTTAAACTACAGCTCTGTATCTGTGTAGCCTGTATCGGCACAATCCAATGTTCGAACCCAAAGCCAACTTAACTGGAACTTACTCATGTCTTTCGCGGCTGGTTCGCGCTTCGACTCCGGGGACGGACCGCTGCCCTGGCTGGGCCCTCCTGGACACCGGAGCTGGCTGACCCTCGACGTGTTTGACGACCCTCTGGCTCGATGTCGTCCAGCACCTCGTGTCTCTTTGTGGCGGCTCTGCCTCGCGCAGCCTTTTCGCAAGCCTTTATAGTCGGGGCCCGAG
The DNA here is from genome assembly GCA_003012365.1 of Medauroidea extradentata. Classification (NCBI taxonomy): domain Eukaryota; kingdom Metazoa; phylum Arthropoda; class Insecta; order Phasmatodea; family Phasmatidae; genus Medauroidea; species Medauroidea extradentata. Next base: position 16,177 of record PNEQ01069726.1, on the reverse strand, counting down.
ATGTTATAAAAACAACCTCACTCAGCTTGCCCTGCCCTCGCCTGCGTTCATGGCTATGTTACTCTCGTAATAACACATACATAGTAATTGATGAAAATTATATAGTTTCGCTCCCAAAATCTGAATGATATAGACGAGAATAAACTCTTTATGGTTTGATGGAAAGATACTTCAAACATTTAAACATTACATTTTGGCTTGAAGTATCATAGTTTATCAACGTTTATTAGTTATCTGTAAATTACGACAACAAATTCAAAGTAATGAACGTAAAATTATCCCTACAAATTTTTTTATAATACATTTTATGATTTGTTAAACCACAGAAGATCGTTGTCGGCGATTAATACTGTTCTACAAGTCGTAACATAATGTAAGGAAACGTATCAATACTTAAGAAGTACTCTCTACAAATGCGGATGAAGTTTACGAAATATTAGTTATATATTTCTTTTTGGACCTTTAAATTAATTTTATTCTATGTTATGTTTTTGCGTGGGAAACTAGTGATAGCGTAAATGAATGTGATAAGTAATTTGTTATAACTATTACGAGATAATTTAACACATAGGAAGATAAAGCAAGACTAGATATTAGTATTTTTATTATTTACATACAAATGTATGTCATCATGAAGTAAATTGCTGAACTAAAATTTGTTATAAGATTTTATTGAAAATATAAATTATCATTCATAGAGTTCATAGCAGAACCATAAATGTTAGTTTTTACTTTCGCATTAAAATTATTTTATACTCTGCTGTCTACTAAGTCATGCTTTCGAAAACAAATGGCGGTTTAAGATGGATCCTGTCACGAGAAAGGATATGGATTTATACGTAAAATTATATTCGGTATTGTTCAATAACCTTCCACGTTATCGCTTTCGGACATAACCGAATTTAAAGAAAGATAAGGATACTGCTGCTGCAGAAATAAAAAACTTGAAAATTGTAATTATGATAGTAGTTGTTTTCGAGTTTTTCTTAAAATAAAAAAATACTACTTATTAGCACATGGATTTCAGAATTTTAAAAAGACAGGTTTACATATGCGAGCCTTACCAAGATGTAAAAATAAGTCACTGGTAGCGTATACGACAAGTAGGCTACTGAGCGACATGCAGTATAATTATTCCCTATCATTGCCCCCGCCACGGTTGTGAGGAAAACAGGCGCCTTTAATTCCTCTCTCCCCCAGAAAAGTTTTGGTTTGAATTTAAACTTAGTTGATGCAGATTACACAAGCGTAAACTGATAGTGAAATTCAGCTAGAAGAATCTCTATTGTCAGCTTATGTAATACACCCATTGTCCTAAAATAAGCCTTAAAGGACCACCTATAAGTTCTCAGTATTTAGCAATTCCGCAGTTGAACAATAAATTCCTAAAGTGCAAATATTATGGGCCAACCTCTACATCCATAACTAGAAAATATTTTCTAATGCTTATATGTCCACGTGTTGACTGATGTCACCATTATGTGTATCATCTTCGACGGCTATAGGCTGAATTCTTGTAATATGTGTGCAAACTCTACTCGTTAGCTATCGAACAGGTCAGTTATTTCATTTATAATTCGACAAGCATGCCAATAAATTCTGGGCCGTTACTGCAGTATCACGCTCCTCAATTTCTCTATTTCTCAACGATATGAATATGAACTCTGCGGCAAGAGACATTGATTTTAATCTTAACTCAGAAACGTGTGAGGTTCTTTTCAGCAATAACGCACTTAAAATATTCAAACCTATAAGTCCCCAAAACACACTTATTTGGACTTCGACTGCGATGATAAAATATGTTTCCTTACAATACACCGTTTGAAATTATGTAATATATCAATGCTTACAGAACTTATCAAGCATTTCAAAACAAATCTGACAAATTCGGCTCACAAGCTCATTACGTAGACAATCACGGCACCTGATGGTAAGCAATAAGTTCACGTATGAATCGCAAAGTACGATTCTGTCATCACAGTTCACCGAGTCGCAAAGAACAATCAAAGCAGTTACGTAGAAAATATACTCAAGTGGCTTGTTTGATCGCAGATGTTGCGAATACGAATACTCTGAGTGAATATATAACGCGGACTGGTACTACCGCGGGGATGCAGTGGTAAGATCGCTAGCATACTGCCAGGCCGATCTGGTTTCCATTCCTATCGGAGTCGTTTCAATTTTCGCACATGGAAAACACTGGTCTTTTCTGGGTGGTTTCTCATCTCCGCCGAGTTTGCATTCTATCGTCGCCGCTTAAAAATTTTAATTACCTCTAACCCTTTTTCCAGCTGAGTTACGGACGTCCATCAAAGGCAGATAAGCCGGTCCTATTTTCATCACATGTCTCCTCTCATCAACAATGACTCGGTATAGCACTAACTAAACACTGTAAACGTAATTTTTTAGACAAGTGATGCATATGAAACAAGTTTACGGTCAAAGTATTTTCTGTGGATAATACTTAAGGTTTAACCGAATACTGAAATTTACTTAACTTTAAAGGTTACAGATCATTAGATGTCTTAACACATACATTCCTTGGAAAGTTTCCCGTTACACGTAACGAGGAAAGTCACGAGGAACAAAATGCTGGAACAGTTTAGTCTAGGCATGGAATATTGGGAATGAACATGATTATGAGGATGTTTTCCAGCCCAACTACAATTTTTATACCCTGACATTGTGTGTATGTGTAGACAATGTTTATAGTAGTCTCTTTACTTGACAGTTATTGTAAGCATATTCAGTGCCGTTTGTAAAAACTGGTATAGCTGCAAGGAGCAGAGTGGACTGTTATAATTAACGAGATAATAGTGAGAATTTAATATCTCATAGTTGATTGTAGTTAGCAGCGAATATTACACAAGTGATTGTGCAGTTACACTTTTGGACTCTTCAGGGTACAAATTACGGTTTGACAGAAAGCCTACGAACAATGGAAAGATTCAAGAGGCGGCTTACGTAAAATGAAAGCAGCGGCTATTTCTGACACGACATAATGAGTATCTATCAACATAAGACACATTGTGAACAATTTTACACTCTGAATGCTGTAAGCTGGTTAAGTTGCAAGATGTTGCCAGACTATTACATAACTGTACAAGTCCATAGCGCAAGTGAGGCTTACAACATTGTAAGGATTACACACACTGAAAACACAGTTCACGGTATTACTGTCAAGGACTGCATTGCAACATGGCAGCTATACGATCCTCAGTAATACCCACTTAACTCACCACGATGTTTACTAACATACTAACAATGATAGAATTTTTTTTGCAATATATTTTGACAGTGCACGTCTATATAAAGTTTGTTCACGAAGACATACAAATAAAATTGGGACTTGGGTAAAGATGGACAGCAGATAACAAATTTAGACAAGTCTAGTGATAGTTTCTAAAAGTACGATAATATTGCGTTCATGCTTGGAATATCTTTATCTGTAATACATCATAGTAATATCACAGCTACAAGTTTTCACTGTTCTTACAACACAATCGTGGTGCAATATTTCCGTATAATTTTACCTAGTCCTTTGTCGCATTAACTATGTGAATGGTCTTTCATGAACAACGTTATTAGGTAAAGGCTTTTCAATACAAATTAATTTGTTTTTAAATCCTGGTCTGTTTCCATTCGGTTTTCATAGTTATGCCACTTGTTAGTGTAAATTGATTAGTATATTTATAAAAACATTATTTACATTTCATTGAACTTGAAAGTTAACGTCTGAGCCACAATAGGAGAGAATTATTAAACGTTATTCCTAATAAGGTAGTTATAAAGAGAGTTTTTTAATAGTGAACATACTATAACTCATACTTGGTCTGCTCATTTATGTTTGCACATAATGCTAACGGTTTTTTTATATTTCCGTTACGAGTGAAATATGAATTATCTTTTCATGTTATTTAACATTAAAGTGAAATAAAAACCCGAACTGAACACTTTGGTACCATATTTTAATAGAAATAAAGTTTTAAGTTGAAATTTACAAATTAAGTAAGACATTACTTTTTGCAATAAGCACATATATGAAAATATAAATTACATCTTACGCGAAGAGTTTAGTAATTTGATTTCCTCGACTTCACATTTCAAAATTATTCAAGTTATTTCGAACGCTTTTTGCAAGATTGTGTTCGAAAATTAATTGATTGATGTTCCAATGGACAACCATCATAACAACTGACATATCAGGCTGGTTGTACCGATTAAAACTTTGATTGCACCGGCTGAGAGCAGGATAGTAATTTTCGAACGTCTAGTGTACAACGTTGGATGAACCATTGAATTTCCGAAAACGTGGTTTGTGTGTTCTGAAGTTCATTTTAAAAATAAAATTGAAGCAGTACTTCAAGAAAACGATTTGTACACTTAAGAATGTATATAATTGTGAATCTTTACATGTGCTAACAGAATGTATGTTTATAGCACGGCCGTAGAAGAACAGGTCTGGACACTCGCCTGGAAACTTGACCCCCTTGTTGTTTGGCTGTAGTTCACCAAGTTACCGAGAATATTGTGTTTTATTGGCGCTTCAGTTAGGGCGGTCGGACTCAAACTCCGCCCACTTCCTTTCCACTAAGATAAACAGTTAACCAAAACGTAATTTTAATAAATGTACCAAATACATCCTTTGCTCATTAATTAAAAAAAGGCTCCAGAAATCTTTATATACTTTATAAATTTAAGAATGGAAAAAAGTGGGTGGAGTCTAAGTACGACCGCCCGGATTACAGCGCCAAAAAGTACGACATTCTCGGCAACTTGACGAACTATAGCCAAACAACAAGGGAGTCAAGCAAAATACATTGGTAGATAGGCGAGTGTCCAGACCTGTTCTTCTACGACCGTGGTTTATAGGAATATAGGCATAGGTGTAAAAATGTGGATTTTAATATGAGAAAGGGAGCTATGAAAGTAATTTCCTGAGCAAGGCACTGAATATATCCCTATAAGAAATTGTTTTAATTTTGTGATTAAAATATGCCCTAAAAGTGTAAACCTTTGTACTTATTAAAATATTGTATGCAATCCTATTAAATGTTAAGTTGGTACGTGTCATTAAAATGAACTTACGTTCGCTTTTTAAATACATGCATTTTTTAAAATTTTAAATAAACCGCTGATTATGTTACTCCAACATTTTGGAATCTAGAAATCAGAAAGTTCTATATAACGTTACAGAAATAATTCATTTTTATCTGCTAGCTGCCCTAACTCGACTTTGCCCACGTAGAATTTTTGAAGAAAAAGTAGTTTTTACGAAAGTATATCGTGTTAAAGAGACATTGAGGACATCGCGAAAACATATTTTATGACTATTAACCCCTAAAGCATAACGATACCTCAACATGTTTATGAGATATCTTAGCTGCATCAAACACCACTTATAAGTGGTCCACGATAAAGGGAGCACGTTTGGAACCGTAGGTACTTTATACCTTTAAGGTTATTTATAGTCGCCTGCCACTTTTAAATGCAAACTATTCATTGTATTATAGCCAAACCTTAACGTATTAGGTCACAATAAAAACTATTTTAAAATAATTATCTAAATAAAATGGTCTTCAAAAGTTATCACATTGACATGAACCACCTATACAGTATGCTATTTTTATGCACTAAGTACACAATAGACATCAACTACGTTTTGTGTTACTTACCAATAAGGACATATCACATTTAATTAAAATACAAATACTTTTAATCCGTAATGCAAACGATATTGACAAACCATGTTTGTGGCATAATAAGAAGATCAATATTCGTAAATGCACTACCCTAAGAGTCTGTTATTAGTTCTGAAGTGCGTTAAATATTCGTTATAATTATTTATTATTTACGTTTATTGGGATAGTAAAGTTGTTAACATAGTTACAACTTGTTTTACGACGTTTTAACTTGACGACAAAATCTACTGACACATGCGTTTCAAAAATAAAGTGTGTTGGATATCAATTGCTATTTCACTAACAGCATACGGCGTTTTGTACATTTAAAATACAAATAGTAATATCTGTGCGGCACTGCCTACCTGTCAGGGCACTTTATTTCTGTCTCGCAAAATGTTGATACGGGTATCTCCGAAACGGTTCATGTTTTGACAATTCTAAATTCGGTTAATTTTTACCTCCTGACTTTTAAATCATACACATATCCTTTAACAGCCACATGCGCCGATTTCTAATATCCGCATTTGACGCCTGGGGACAGTATAACGAGAAGATTATTGCCTCTATTTGCGACAAGATAAAATGGTTTACAGTGTTTTAGTATAAGAATGTTTCGTATGAGACTTAAGCGTTAGTGGACTTGGTGCGTGAGACGTGCCGCAGCGTGGTACGTATAGTCGTTTTTCATGTATAGTTAGTAAAAATGTTTCTAATGCGCTTACCTACGAAAAGAAAACACACTTCAAATTAAGTCCCTATGATTTTAAAAATGCAGTCCGATAATTAAAAACATGATTATCAAGCTCCTCAAAAGTGATAAAAATGACTTTTTCACGTTGCTGTAGCCGAGAAAATATCAACTGTAATCGTAAAATAAAATCATAGAAACCTGCATTGGACTTTACCACATACATTCCACAAATTAAATTATAGGGTCATCGCTTGAAGTCCCGTTGAAAAACAGTAACTACGAAAACACTGCACGCTAGTTTAGTCCTCTGCGCCTAGAGGCAATGAGGTGTCTGACGCACGGGTTATAGTCGACTTATAGCCTTCCCCATTCCCGTGCCTCAAACGTAAAAAAAAATACCTACGGTCCACTAACTCTTAAAGGATGCACATAAAATTTCGTTTCTGAATATTTATGTAATAAGTGAAAACACATGCTCGTCGTTTTGGATTTTACGAATTTTTTTGCGGCATTTTGGGATTTATACTAGTTCAAAACAACTCTCTCTAGCCATTTTAAGAAGACCCGAAATCAGGTTTTTAACAAGCATGTACTGCATTTTTAAAATTTAAAAGATCAGTTGTGATTAAGCGTTATTGTCGTAAGAAATTTCAATGTGAATATTATGGGAAGTTTTGCGTGTAAAAACAATAGGCGTAACACTGTACGACTCCCTCAGCGTACCAGGAACATAGGCCTCGTAATGCTTGCGTTTTGAAAGTTTTACACTAACAGAAGTTGGCAACCCGCGTTTTTCTTATGAAGAGAGGTGATATTTATTACAACATATTCAGAGGTTTAATATTTATGTTAAACAAAACATCGCTCATGAATCTTCTTTCGTTGACTACGGTTTTACTCTTATTTTTTACTGAAACGCGGATCACTACATTTTCGAGGTCGCGCAATCCCCCTTAGTAATCACTTGATGAAAACAATGATGGTAAATACAGATTTGTCTAATTTTACCGTTACTAACTAACTGCGTGCCAGGGTCAGTAACATTCTTTCATATACACGTTAAACATGCGTTTAATGTAATAGCTACCGGTTCTTTACACACATGTTTAAAGAGGAGATTAATTTGACATGAACAACTTTATTAAATACTCACATTCAACTGTTGAGGTGAAGTTGCTTCTACCTACAATTTTGTAGCATGTTTGGTGCAGGAAAGAGTATTTTCATTAGCTTGTTTTTTTAGTTTAATGTACCGCTCATTAAGGCGTAATTATTGCTATGTAATATGAAATAGCCCATTCCGCTCACCTTTTACACTGCCTCCAGCTGGAACAGATTATAACTTCTGTTAAATCATTCTTGAAAATTCATGGTAAATGTCATTATTTTAAAAACATTTTTATTTGAAATAAAGTGATTTCAGAAAATTTATTACACAACTTTGTGCCAACTGCGGGTGGTTTTGTGCTACTTATAATATTTATTTTGCTGTTGATTAGTAGATCAATTTAGAATTTTAATGGATGGTTTAAATATATAATTTGTAATTCTAAATCAGAGTTACCTATTTCTCCTTGAAATATTCTAAAATAAAAGGTTTTGAGTGCACAAAGTTACCCCTGCTGTCACAAAGCCACCCTGCTTGACGGTACTCTAAAAAGGATAAAGGTCCCACATTTTCTACAGTTGCATCAATTTATTGTTTCAGACGTAAATAAACATACTTAAATACTTTAGAAATTTCCAAGGAAATCTAAGGGAACAGTTAAATTATTAAGTAAGTGTGTAAATGAACGTAAATATTCTGGGTGCTGAGATAAAAAGTGTATTAATTCACTCAAAGTTCTCTAAGTGTATCTCACGTCAGTCACATCTATTGCACATTTTAAATGTTGAACTTGAAGTTAGAGTATGCATATGAGCGACGTTTTATATACTGCAGTTAAAAATTATTTTACCTAATGCAATGAAACCATTTAAGACTGATATACGGCACGGGACAAATACTCGACAAATCCATAGAGATTTAGGTAATTAAAACAAATTTTGTTAAAGTAGTAAAACGAAAATATATACATAAAAAAACTCACGAAATGTTCATTGCAGTTATGTAAATTTATACAAAAATATTTTAATGCCTTTTTAATGAAATGCTTTGTAAAATGCAAAACCACACATTCAAACACTTTTTAAAAAATGTTGCTTAGTAAATCTTTATTGAAAGGAATGAGACAAAACAAACTTTTGCAACAGGAGTATTGAGTATTTTGCAAGTTCATTAATTTTTTTGTTAAGAATAAACAACAAGGTTCTATTAAATACAAATATGTTGTGCAGTTAATCTTAACTTAGTATATGCAGACTTTGGGAGTCTATTTTTTTCGTAAAGCATTCGACGAAAAATAGAATCTTCTATCTAACCTTCATAAGTGGGACTAGTTACGCGATAACGACAACCTTGCTGTTCTTTAGAGCGGAGAGAAATTTATTGCTATGACTCTCAGATTAACATTCGTTTCCAGATAATGACGATGACTCAGCAATTTATATTCAGTATGGAAAGACAATGTTCGTGCAAACATAGTTGTGTGTTGTGTGCGTGTGCAGGTAGTTCTGCTTCCATGGATTACTACACAAGGTGAGATAGAGTGCAAAGAAATGTTCTTTCATCAGGTACATATTTGCGCAGAAATTTTTTAATACATTGGTTACGATTTCGAAAAAAGATCTTCAACACTTTATCCTTAGTATATGGCAATGATCCTTCACTTCGACTTCTTTTGCGAAATTAATATTATTTTCATTAACATGACAATCATGTATCGCGTGACCGTCCGTTAGTTTTGGTACAGATATTGTTTACTGTTTTATCTATTTCCACGATAATGTACCATTGTAATTAACAGACTATGTTGCATACGTTATTTTTATTAAACATTAATTGGACGATACCTTATAAATATTTGTCTAGAAAAAATTAAATTACAGTACCAAGTATACAATTATTTTCAAGAAAATGTCTGCTCTAGTTTAAGCCAAAAAATAGTGCAAAAGCTGTATAAGTGAGAGATAATATCCTTAATGCTTAGAATGTTATTGTAGGCATTCTTCAATATGTTTTTTTTTCATACCGTTCACGAATGTTTCGCAAACTAATTTAAGAAGTAACACAAAATTAAATATTTAGTTACACAAAATTTTTTCTGACTTTACAAATTATTCCGAAATGCGAAAAATTGAGGTAGTAAAACGTGTGTTTTTAACCTACTTTCCGAAGGAAAAAGTAGGCCTATGAAATCACCTTTTTGTCATACGCGTATGTGTCTGTGTGTATATCTGGTGTCCGTGTGTGTGTATGTGTGTGTGTCCCTAAAAACTTTTGAACCAGTAGACCGAATTTCATTGAACTTTGTACACGTGTAGTACTAAACAACCTGACTTGACTTTTATATATTTCGTTTACGCCCTTTTCATATTTTCAAATTGTTGCCTGTTTATATCAAGCTAGATATCTAAGGAAACATGTTCATAAATACACCAAACTTGGTACACAGGTACTACATACAATGTTGATTTCATTCCAGTGTATTTTGTTCATCCAATTTTTATATTTTCAAAATGGAGGCCGTCTTTATGTTTTCAGTATAGTATGACATATCATAGGAAATGTTGTTCAGAATTTCACCAAACTTGGTATACATACGCTACATACAAAGGTTACTTTACTTCTGTGTACTTCGTTCATCACGTGTTTATATTTTCAAAATTGCTGGCATTTCTGTAATTTTAGCGTAGTACAACATATCCCAGGAAATCATTTTTAGAATTTTGTAAAACTTGGTATACGTATATTACAAACAAAGCTGGCTTTACTCGTGTGTATTTCATTCACTTTGTGTTTATATTTTTAAAACCGGCGGCGGTATTTGTATTTTAACATAGTATTACATAATTGTAACCATTTTAAATTTTTTTCATAATATGCCGCATGTGTTATGTTTATATATACAGGAATTTCATCAAACTTGAAACACATTTACTACATAGCCTACAAAAGCTGACTTGACTTTTCTGTAATTCGTTAATTACGTGCACGGGAAATATTATTTCTGACGTTCATTAATTTCGACACTCATATTATAGTTAGTTAGTTGACTGGACTTTTGTATAATTCGGTCATCCATTGGTAATATTTTGAAATTTGCCGCGTTTTTTTATCGTTATGATTGAAATACATCTAAGATAATTTATTCATAACATTAGTCAAACTGGGTTCATGTATATTGCTAAGTAAGGTGACATAATATTTTGTATATTTCGTTTATCGTATTTCATAATTTATATTAGTATTCAATATTCCTAGATGTACGTAAACGATTTTAACCTTCAGGGTTAATTTGCACCCACATAGAGTTATACTGGTAACGTATTGTTTTTTTAATGTCACTGCAAAATTTCTTAAAAAGGTTAATGACACATGTATATACAACTGTATTAGTACTTTAAATCTCTTAAATTTAATATATGTTTGTATTTTGTAACGTATAATTATAACTGCAAATAAATGAGTCAAATTAATATATTATTTTTAATGCTATTATTGATGTTTAAAGTGTCTCTAATTTTGTCATTTTTCATTAAGCTGAAATAGGACGAATGTACTATAGATAATATAATTAATTTAAAACGGTGAGATTATCATGTGATTGAGATGCGTGACATAACATAAATTTTCCTCTTTTCAAAGTAACAACATTTCAAGTAATGGTATAAACGCATCGTAGGCAAAGTATAAGTGTCAAGGAATTGTTTGGTATAATTGTTAGTGAAACAATGTAATTTGTAATTTGTCTGTTGAAAATGCAATGTAAATGTTTATGCGAGGAGAGTTAAAAAACAGAAGCAAGACAAGAGAACGTATGTAGTTTTACCTTTCCCTGCAATATTTCTGATTACGTCCAATTTTGCGTAACAGCTGGTGCAGACATGGCTCTCGAGGATAGTATGAATATTTACAAAATCATGTGTATAAATATATTATTTGATTTCTTTTACGTGCTAAAACTAATAAAGTTACCTGTGATATCACTCTACCCTCGTACTTAACCTGCTGACTCATTATGATTATTAACGACAAACTATTTCATTAGGGCTTCTCATTTATTCCTGTAAGTTTTATGAAGGATTATTTGCACATTCAGTTTATTATATAGGTTTTCATTTATTTTGGGATTGGCCTATGTTACGACCATTACGTATGAATGTATAAAAAATATAAATATTTCCCGCTGTAACCTCTATATGGCAACAAAATCTTGTTGTGTGAGTATTTTTTTTTCTGTCACAAGGTTATTTTTTGCGTTATTGTGCATCCAAAAATATGTGCTTGTAAGGAGAAGTATTTATAGTATGAACTAACAAAGTGGTTCTAAAATATGTAAGTGGTGAATGCAATGTAAATATGACTACCTCGGTAAATACAGCCAGCCAATGGCAACGTAGGTCACGTTTTCACCATGCGAAAATAGAAAGTGATCACAGCGGAAATCGAGCCCGGAATCCCGTCGTCAAAGACAAGTGACATGACTTATTATTATCGTGAATAAATTGTTGCGCACACGTTACAACTTCCATGCATTGCTGTCTGAAGAACGCAATTTATTCAGATCATTTTCTTACCTACACGGATAAGTTAGCTGATTTGTTACAAGTGACAAAACCAAAAGTTGGAGAAAATCATTCAAGATGAACACAAATTAAGTCTATGATTTTCGCGGGAATTTACTTCCTAGTTTCCAGCTATACCAGCGCGCAACTAATCATGCTACTGGAGTCGGAAGCCACTTCAAGACCGTGGCGTCACAGGCACAGAACGTTAGGATTATCATATAAGGTGTGGCTCTTGTGATGTCATTGTTTAATTCACATGCTGCTTAGTGAGAACTATCTCTATTTTATCCTGTAGAATTAGAAAGTATGGGCGGCTCGCATGTATATGAGCTGAAAACTGCAGAGTCAAGTTTATATCATTAACTATTTCTCTATATTAATTTATATGTTTTCCAGACTTATATAGTGTTTGTTCCAACTCCTTTTATTTTTTGTACGTTATAATTATACGTGATAAAATTCCCCAGTAGCAACTTTTGGTTCGACCTACGATGGTCCGACATTTGCATGCTACGTTGGGGCAACGTAGGCATGTAATGTTGGCTCAACATTGAAATTTCGCGTGAAACAACATAGGTGCAAGACTGTATTTTGGTTGGATTTTTACTAATTTTATACATTGGCCCAACGTTGTCGGATTATTGAAATTGTGTGTGACGTATGTAATAGCAACCATTTGCCAACGTTGGGCCAACATTTTTCTAAAAAAATTCGCACAAAATTGACACTACAAAAGTTAAGTTCTTATGAGTACAGTCAGAGATTTTGTAGTTCTTGTCACTAGAAGTCCGTCGCCTAACCTGTTGCGCTAAACTGTCACATGTTGGCTCTTCACATATAAAAGACAAATATGTGTATAAAGAAAATTTTAGATTACTTGAACTTAAAATAACAAAGTAAAATGTATCTTGTGCTAACAATGCCAATATTCAGCAAAACTGCTTACCAAATATTTTAAGTCTTTGGTCTACTGTCGGTTACGCAGTGTTAACCCAACGTAAGGGTGCATACCTATTGCCAACGGTCTGTCTACTAACTTGTACCTATAACAATTAACCAAGAGATTAAAATTTACAAAAACACTGTATTTAGTAATGTATTGCATTTTATAATCTAATGGAGTTGTGTTTAGAAAGAAACAAAATTTGTCTCCCTGAGGGAGTCTGTTTGCAAACTTGTCGCCAACATCAGTCAACTTCCAAACAAAAGACCTTCCGTGGTTGGCGTAATGTAGGTTACACAACTTAGAACCAAATTTACTGAAAAACAACATTCACTTAACCGTTTTATTTTCTACAGTTTGGCAACATGTAACCTAACCAACATATATAGTTTAAAGAAAGCAGAATTCGTTTATACAAAATCAGTATCAGTTTTTTAATACAAGGATCATTTATGTTATTTTTGGTGTAGTATATGGAATTTCTAATAAACATATTGGTTGTTTGAGCAACGTTGATTCAATGTAAAATTATAGTCCTAACATTAATGGTATAATTACCGACTTGCTACCAACTCTCAGCCAACCTACATACAAGATTTTCTGTGGTTGGCTTATTGTGGGCTATGCAACGTTTGGCCAACATACTGAAAACAAATATCCAACTGTTGAAATTTCAACATTTTGCCAACATGTAAGCAACGTTATATGGTTAATAGAATGCAGAATTTTTATGTATGCCATCATTAGTATATTTTCTTTTAAATGCAAGGTAGCATTGATATATTTCTAAACGTAATTCGGATTTTTATACGTTTACAAAAATGAGCTTTTTCAGAAGTTTTGGTTCAATGAAAAAGTACATATCTACCGCTAACAGTATGATTATTAACGTGTTACCAACGCTCAGCCAACCCAAATACAAACGATTTTTTATGGTTGGCATATTGTGGGTTATGCAAGTTGGATCAACGTACTGGGAACAACCTATTATCCAACACTTGGATTTCTCACACTGTTCCAACGTATAACCAACAGAACAAAAATTACATCCCTCATTGTGGATCACCTGACGGTCTGCGCCATCGACAAGCACTGCAGTGAGACGCTCGTTCCTGTGATAAAGTATACCACATACTACCCTGTATTTGTGGTGCTGCACGTTATCGGCCTTGGGCTATTTGAGACCCAACTATTGACATCAGACAGGAGGGAAATAATTCACATCCCTCATTGTGGGTAAGCTGATGGACTGCGCCGTCGACAAGATCTGCAGTGAGACGCTCTATCCTGTGAAGTAGTATACCTCACAGTACCTTGTATTTGTATCGGTGGTGCTGCAGGTTGTCGGCCTTAGGCTACGAGAGGCCTAGCTATTGGCACCAGCCCGGCGTGGAACCACTCATCTCCCTCACAGTGGGTCAGCTGATGGACTGCGCCGTAGACAAGATCTGCAGTGAGACGCTCTATCCTGTGAAGTAGTATACCTCACAGTACCTTGTATTTGTATCGGTGGTGCTGCAGGTTGTCGGCCTTAGGCTACGAGAGGCCTAGCTATTGGCACCAGCCCGGCGTGGAACCACTCATCTCCCTCACAGTGGGTCAGCTGATGGACTGGGCCGTCGACAAGATCTGCAGTGAGACGCTCTATCCTGTGAAGTAGTATACCTCACAGTACCTTGTATTTGTATCGGTGGTGCTGCAGGTTGTCGGCCTTAGGCTACGAGAGGCCTAGCTATTGGCACCAGCCCGGCGTGGAACCACTCATCTCCCTCACAGTGGGTCAGCTGATGGACTGGGCCGTCGACAAGTATGGTGACAGGGAAGCAATTGTGTCTGTGTATGAGAACACCCGGTGGACCTTCAAGCAGGCTGTAGAGAAGGTAAGCTCTTATAGTGTCTATCTCCATACACTGTGAGCTCATTGCTTTAAAAACGCTTATAGACATAAATTAGACAGTAATGCTTATTGTTCTGAAACACGGTTTATTAATAAGTATTCTTCTGTGCAAGGAATTCAAGTATACATTGTGGAAAATAAAAAAAAAAGATTCTAACTATCATCTCCAAAATTTAACACTTTTGTTGGTAAATTTAATATTTTTTCAGCATATCAGTAATATATCAACTCCCAAATTTTTCTATTTTATCTGTTCCACGGTACTTCAAGTTAATTTCTGTTGTCCTAACACTCTTAAAGTATGTGAAATGCTTTTCGATATCTTGAAAATAGCTAGGAGAATAATTGTTGGTACTGTAAGCGGAAGGAGAGTGAATAAAGTTTTAAGACAATATTATTTTTAAACTAAGTAAGTGAGGTCTCTGGGTACGATAAAATTTTAAAGACATGTTTTTGGGGTACATTTAACTGAACTGTGAAAGAATTTGGCCTATTTATACTGTATACCCAAACTAGACATACCCTCTGTAATTATAACGTTAACATTTAGTGACATCGTTCGGATTTATGGACTTAGCCAAGATAAACTCCACGAATAAAATGGGAGTCTTATTTATTTGTCAGCAAATGTCAATTTAATTATTACAAATTATGCTATATTCTAATAAAGTAACCATGATTTATTCATAGCTATGCCCACTATTCAGGCTTTTGAAGCCACAGTCTTTTTGCAGCTTGTCAGATGAAGGTTAGTTATGTTGAATTTTTCATATAAATGGTAAAATAATTGGAAATCATATTTTACTACTTACTGACTTGTATTTTCTTTACTTGTTCTGTTTACTACAAGGAAGTTTAAAAGTGTTTGAAACTGCCAAAGAGATTAAATAAAAAGAATAACAATTATTCCAATGAATGCTATAAAATAGCAATAACACTTTCCCTCATTGAATAATTGTCACACACTAAAAAGTCCCATACTCTTACACAAACTTAACAGTCTCTGCCTGTGTATTGGTTTTGTCATTACATCTGCCACTTGGTGTTCAGATGCTACCTTCTTGACTGCAATCTCACCTTCAGTAACCTTCTTTCTCACAAAAAAATGTCGAGTCCTGATATGCTTCGTCCTGCGATGATACTCCGGGTTCTGTGCAAGTTTGGTAGCTGCTTCATTGTCTACTTGCAAATCTGGAACCTGAGTGAGTTCTATGATTCCTGAGAAAAGGCGTTTCAGCCATGTCAGCTCCCTCGCTGCTTCACTTGCTGCAACCACCTCTGCTTCAGTGGTA
>PNEQ01069721.1:42571-63007 GCA_003012365.1 Medauroidea extradentata | reverse complement strand
CCACTGCATTGCTGAGTACAGTTACTAGTTAGACAAGATGTCTCACATCATCTCGATAATGACATTGAATAGAAATGTATACAAAATAATAAATTTACTCAATATAATTATTAAAAAATATATTTTGTTGTATTTTATTGTGAAAACATGTTTCCCAAAAGCAAAACTAATGAGTTCATTACTGTAAGTGTCAGGAAAAGTTAGAGTTAGTGCACGGTTAGGTGACAAAATGCTACGTTAATATATTATGTTGACTGGTACAAAATACTCCATATTTTGGTACAATGATATTGTTATTTTCCTATTCCAACATAAGGTCGGTGTACAGTAGCATAAATAAAATCATATAACTGAAGAACCATCGGTCAAACACAACTAAACACGTTTTAATTAGTTTAAAAAGTACGTACACGTAACATAAAGTAAAATATTTCAGGGCGTAAACAAATAGTTGTGAGCACCGACACCAGGGTAAAAGTAGTTCCGACACCTATGGAAAATCATCAGATATTTAATTGCAGAAAATAGATTCAATGGAAGATTAAGAAAAACAGTATTTCCAAGATCTAGATACAGACAAAACATTAAATAAAAAACATATACAATTACTTACAGACAAGAAAAATACTTAAACCAAAGTACGAAAAGTTTCTGTGCTATACTATAAATCGTATACCAAAGTTCAACATAGAATAAAATGTCTCAAACCAAATATAATAAAACGAAAAACAGTCTTTAAAGGTCTAACACAGAAAAACCAACATGCAATATCCTAGAGGGAAGGAGAGGGAGAGAGAGGGAGGGAGAGTAAGAGACAGGGAGGGAGACATGGAGTGAGAGAGAGAAAAAAGAATAACATAAGTATAAAACACTTATACGAAATGCAAAAATATTTAAAGAACAGAAATATAACGTATAAAAAGTTGAACACAAAACAAATTTACCATTCCTTCTGTAAGGTTTTTTTCTTTATAAGGTTATGACAAATCCTTTATCTATCTACCATACAGTTAATTTGAGGGCTAATTTAAAAGCAAGAGAAAATACAGTCGTGGTCTGACAACACAGTTTGTGCCTCAGTGGAGTTAAACATTCCCGATTCCCAGAGAGCTATAACACGAGGTTTCTTTTAATTATAATTTTAATTGACCTTTTATGTTTATCATTTCCTACTCAGTGGTAATGCTCGGAGGGAACCATACCAGGTGAAACAAGACAACCTTAAGAAGTAAAGTGTGTTGAGACGTTTATCATTCGTTAACGAGTGATGATGGTGTGACCATTCAAAATATGTGGTTTCACGACGTGGTTCACCGCGTTAGCGACCGACAATTAAATTCTGGATATGGCTGTTGAAGTCACTATTGGCTTCTCAGTTTGCACCATAACGTTACACGGCGGGTATGTGTGGGTTTAATTTATTGGTAGCTCAATGCGATACGAGAAACATATAGGCACTCCAGTTCTAAATATTTGTATAGGCTTGTTCATGGCTAGTGTTGTGCATGAGTAATTAATAAATTCTGGATGTCATCGTTTACTGGGCGTCTTCTTCTACAGTTGGGAAACCTCGTCAGTTGAAAGACGTCGCCCCTGGGATGGCTGAATCAGTTGTATTGGCAACAGGTCGGTCGGCTGGGCAGTACGACGGAGTAGGACCTGAATTCGTCTCTCTGGATGGTGCGAAACTAGCCCTGGTCACCGGCGATAGGATGAAACTCCCTGCAGGCAGCCCACAGAACCTGGACAATGGCCCCGAACGACGACCCTCCTGGCGGACCTAGTCGAAGGTAGTCCTCGACGATAGCTCTCGACGAGAAGTTCACTGCATTCGGCGCTTTGCCTCCATCCGGTATCAATTCATTACTGATACAGTGGACTTCTTGGTAGACCTCTTCATATTGAGCCTCGTCGTCCTTCTCGAAGGCTACGTTCGTCGAAAATCCCTTCCGTCGTCTTACTTAGCTCCCGTTATTTTCGTTTTCTCGAACATTCCTTTTTTTTTTCTCCGTTCCAAATTTCGCACACCTCACTTCTCTTATCCAATTTTACAACCTCTATTCACTATTGATAGCACAGGAACCAGGTCACAGTACGCGATGGTGATAATGTAAAACTACTTTCATAGGTAGAAACCTGGAGACCATTACCACTGATAAATTCTATTACAATATAAATTACAAAACCAGGAACACGCAATAAAATTACACGGCTCGAGGCGTCTACGGCCAAAGAAACTTAAGTATACATAGACAAACAAACGTCAATATTCCTAAACCTAAACAAATCATGCGGATATATATAAATAATCATTTGCTATGTTACACTTCTACACATAAGCAATAAAAAAATATTATCAATCATTTCAAGGTGAAACTTACATATACAAAAGTAATATGTTAATAAATTAAAAAAAAACGAGAAACTAACTCACTGAACAGGTACATGACAAAAATATAAATTCCAAGAAGTCGAGCACGTGTAAAAGCTAAAACATAATAAAAAATACTTAAAATTTATAAAACTGGTTAAAAAAATACTATTGGTCATACAAACAAAGGAAAAAAGTATTAGGTTAAAGAAAAAACGGAGACAAGGTTAAATATGTAGCATGGTAGGAGGTCAGGTTAGGTCAGGTTAAGATAAGATTTCAGCATTAAAAACATATTAAATAAATGGCCTAGCCGTAACTTAAATTCTACCAAGCCCTGTCAAAGCAAAGCAAGAATAACGTATTATAAGAATTTGAAGAAGACATGTATTACTAGAGGTAAAATAATACTACCCTACACTACTTATAAACAGCTTACAGAAAAAAAAATATTCTAAGACGTACACGAGTGGAACATATTCAATTCCTTACGAGAATGCAACACACTAGAAGAATTCCTAGCAGTGTACTATGATACAAGACAGAAATACAAGGGAAAATAAGTGTTAGGTTAAAGGAAGAACAGAAACAAGGCTAGAAGTGTAACTTGTTAGAAGGACAGGCCAGGTTAAGTCAAGTTAGGTTAGGTTAGGTGCGGTAGCGCTCTTAATGGCGATACTTGGAAATGGAGACGGACTAAACTAGTAGTACAAACAATACTAACGCTATCTAGCAGACGACACTGGAAACAAGACGATTGGTATAGTTACTAGCTCTCCTGGTGGAAAGACTCAGCACCAAAGTCTTAATAATCAACGCCATCTAGGAGACGATCAGTAACTACTGGCAGACCCACCTAGAGGACAACTATTAAACTAATTAAAAAAAACAAGATGGAGGGTGGAGCCAATGAGGGTAGCTAGGTAATAAGACAACGGACATTGATCAAGATGGTGGATGAACAGCCTAACAAGAAAGAGTACAAAAATACAGAACAGATCCGGGATCCGGCTCCTAGGCTCTTGCAATAGAACCGCCAGTACTACACTACTGCTGTTGGAGCCGTGTCCTAATACTTCCCCCATAGTTGTGTGTGAGTGTCATATTTTTCGCTATGCCGATACTAACAAAAATATAAGTCCTCTTTAAAAGTTATATGCGGCCCATTATCTGCATTGATTTCTAATGCATGTTAGGCTTACTGGTACATAATACTACAAACGTCATAAGACCTAAAACTACACTGACCAATAGTTGTACTATCCAAAATTTTAAATATACCGTCAACTGATGACCCAGCATTGTGTCAAACTGAAAGAGAAAGAAAATAATAATTTGGTAGTGAAACAGTCAATCAAGAAAAAATGAGGTAATGTTTTCTGAACAGGTAGTCCGAATAGCAGCTACAAGAATTCTAAACGAAGTCAACCACGCTCTATTGGTGAAAACTAAAACCAATACGAAATATCCTGAGATTAGAGAAAGATACGACGAAAACAAAAAGAGAATGTTAATTTCAATGTCACTTGGCCTAAACATCATTTGACCTAAACATCATTTATCCTAAACATTACTTTGGCCTATGCATCACTTGGCCTAAAAGTCACTTGACCTAAAAGTCACTTGGCCTAAACATCACTTGGCCTTAGCATCATCTGGCTTAAACACCACTTGTCCTAAACGGCACTCGACCTAAACTTCATTTGCCCTAAACGTCAATTGCCCTAAACTTCACTTGCCCTAAACTTCACTTGCCCTAAACTTCACTTGCCCTAAACTTCACTTGCCCTAAACTTCACTTGCCCTAAACTTCACTTGCCCTAAACGTCACTTGACCTAAACATCACATGACCTAACTGTCATTTGGCCTAAAAGTCACTTTCCCTAACCGTCACTGGCCCTAAATGTCACTTGCCCTAAAAGTCACTCTGCCTAACAGGCATTCAGACTAAAACTATTTTAGGTCATATGACTTTAGGTCAAATGGAGTGTACCTGTCGCAGTAGGAGAGTGCAGCCCTCGCGGCTAGCACAGATAACCGACAGCAAGGAGTAAGGACACATAACGTCCTCTCCTTGCACTAGAAATGAGCCACCAAGAGCCGAGCGAATGCGAGTTTTGCCCCATCGGCAGCAGAGATAGCCATGCCTCTGCCAGAAGGCATGACGAATTCGTGCTAAGTGAGCACAATTATTCACGCCCGCGCAAGCAAAAGGGGCCAAGAAGGGCACAGTAACTTCTTAGGAACGCAACCACAATGATGCTACATAATAGGGCAAGGCTGCGAGCAGAGCACCATAGGCAGTATTCTGTTCAAAGCAGATTGAATCATTTCGCGGTCCTACAGCAATGCCGTGAAGACCAGACAACCTCGACGACCTCTATTGTACTGCCAGTAACGTCAGGAATGCAGGAGAACCCTCCCCCCTAAAAGACCAAAAAAGGTTACGCGCGTACATGGAGGCGAAAGTATGCAAAATTTACCCAGTTCTAATGCTATGGACACTGCCATAGCACCAGAAACAATCCAGGAATCTGCGAGTTCGATTCCCCCTCTCCTCATCACCTGCTCGAGACGCGCAAAATACGCCTCTAGGCTACGAGAATGCAGGGAACAGAGGTGAGGAAACAGCTAATGAGATGCACGGTAGTAACCTGCATGATAGACAGCAGGCAGGCACAAGCACTGCCTCTAAATGTGAATCGGCCAGGGCTAATACGACAAGACCGAAACCAAAGCCACTCATCGTGTTTCACGATGATAAACACTCCTACCACGAGCTGTACCAGGCCCTCACAGCCGAGAATATTAGTTTCAAAGTGCACAATAATAACCTGGGCACTTACTACCAAATGGCGACTATTCCAGAACACATAGTTGCTCTCAGGATAGGGACACAAGTAAGGGTGGAACATGCCGCACTGCGCGCGAAGTCAGAGCGCCCAGGCATGTACATAATGAAAAATGTCCCCAGAGGCACTGACTGCGATATCATCGCAGCCGATCTCACTGGGCAAAGCGTGGCAGTACAGAAAGTCACACCTGTACAAAACAAAGGCAGGCAAGTACTGTCAATGTACTAAGTGGGTGTCAACCACGAATGCCGCGTAATATTACATGTACAATATTGCATGTGTGTGCTTCTAAATAGAGTCTTTCCATTACCCTAAAGGCATACTACAATGTAGTAACTGCCAGATGTTAGGCCATGTAGCAGGTGCTTGCAAGGCCACGACAGTGTGTCGCTGGTGTGCCGGCAATCATGCCACGAATAAGTGTAAAGCTTCTGCGCCTATGTGCGCTCTCTGCAGCAAGTCTCACGCGGCCAATTACCGCGGCTGCGAGGTGCATGTGAAGGCTAAAAATTCCCGCAGACCAGCTGAACAGTGACCTAAGAGACAGCCACAGCTGACCCAGTCGCAAAGAGACCAGCAATACTTTGCTAGTCGGCGAGCTGGTAATCATACAAGGCAGACTCTAACTAGAGACCCTCAGCCCAAGAAACAGGCAGAGAGGCCTAACTCGAGCCACGTGCAGAACAGCCAGGATGAAGGCTGGCATAAGGTAGGGAAAGGCGGAAAAACCCAGCGATCTTCCCTCCCTCCGCCCCAGCGCACTGCAACCCAGACGAACAGTGAAACTTGCAGGGGCAAGAACAGCCAAAAGAACAAGCCAAAAGGTGAGAGCAGAGAATCGAAACCCCGACCCCCACCCACAGCTGATCAGGCTAGCTCCTCAAAAGCCAGAAAAAGACCCAGTTATGCCAGTAAGATAACTGGGGAAGTGATGGAAACAGGCCGAACAGAGACTGAGCCTGCATCTATTCCCAACCCAGTGCAACATTCCGTAGACAGGTCGCGAGAGCAGACCCCGCCGAGGCACGAACTCGAGTCGGTGGCTATACAGGCACCTGCCTCCCCCTTCCATGTTAGATTGTCCAGCATACAGACCAGCCCACCCCCCTCCCCGCCTCCGGCCCGCATCCCAGTCGCGCCGCAAAGTCGGCTACCTGCACCATTGTTCGTGGCCCAGCAAACAGTGGTACCAACCCTGCCCTACCCGCCCCAGAGCGAAACAGTACAGCCACTAGTCGACATTCTGCAGAGTACAGACAGGCTACAAATTGCGCTCTCCCAGGTTCGCGACGGAAATAATATTTTAAGCACTATCACCAACTCACTATGCAACATGTTAGTTGCTTGGCAAACCCCTGGTCTCTCTGAAGTTCACCGCATAAATCTTGTGGTGAATTTCACACAACAGCTGTGTGACCTCATCAATATTGGCCCACACCAATAATCCCCTGCAGGTCCTTCATAACTTGCGCATTCCATTCCAGACGCTACTCTTCTGGAATGTAATAGGACAACTTGGGAAGGAAGCCGAATTCTCAGACTTCCTTTTTAGGCATGAAGTACAGTTGGCAGCAGTGAATGAAACTCACTTGCTCCAAACTGACAAATTGCGCATCCCCAGATATGTTATCCACCGAAAAGACCGCGAAGGTCGCAATGATGGGGTAGCTAACATCATTAAAAATAATATAGCTCATACTATAGCTCCAGTCCCACAGCTGTCACACACTGAAGCTGTCGCTATTAAGCTGTCAGTATGTGGCAAGCCACTCAGCTAACTGTCCAGGACTTTTCTAGCTTATTAGGACCTCTGTAGTCTGCCTTAATACTGGGAGACCTAAATGTTAAACACCCCTCCTGGAACTCAAGAGTAGCCACGACTAATGGCAGTAGGCTATATGCCCACCAGTTGCGCCATGACTATATGGTGTGTGCGCCAGACAACCCCCACCTGGTACCCTGATGATGTAGGCAACAGGAAGCAACCAGACGTACTAGATAATACTATTTATAAAAACATAAGCTTTGTGTATGAACTATAAGTACTACATGAGCTTACGTCTGACCACTTGTCAGTCCTCCTGCTAATAGAGAACACAAGAGCAGCCGCCAATCAAATGCGCACTACTCTCCAGTACTCTAAAGCAAACTGGCCCGCCTTGCAAGACTACATGGAATGGGAGCTTCACACACACCAGAGCATATCGATTCCCCTGAGTAGGTTGATGAGTGTGTTGCTACACTCACTGGCACAATAAAGACCGCAATTGACAGGTTTATCCCTAGAAAGGCATATGTATCAAAGCCACAAACACTGCCACAATGTATTCGGCACTGGCACCTTACGGGATCCTTTCATCATAAGAACTGCTTCCGAAAGCTACAGGAGCAGATAAAGAAAGAAATATTCAATCATAGGTGTGCAGAGTGGCAAGACAAATTGTCTGCCTTCAGTACAGAGAACAACAGCCTGTGGCGAATGACACGTGGCTTGTTAAATAAACCTCTTCACATGCCCCCCCCCCCCTTAAGGGCCCCTACGGCTAGGCCTATTCACCCCAGGAAAAGGCAACACTGCTAACAGACGCACTAGCAGTTGCATTCCAGCCCAACCAGGATCTTTCAGACCCTGATCACACCAGGAACATTGAGGAGAGAGACACTGCACTCATGGTGGAGGTTCCTAGAACAACGCCTGTGTTGACCGATGGGACTGAAATTAATTGCATTGTCCACAGACTGACACCGCGCAAAGCACCTGGATATGTCGGCATTCAGGCCCTTGTCCTTAAGAAGCTGCCCAAGTCAACCCTAGATGCTTTTGCTGAGTGCATCAATGGCATAATGCGCACTCATCACTTCCCTGACCAATGGAAGTGTGCACGTGTCATTCTCTTCCCCAAACCAGGGAAGGATGCCACTATCCCCCAGAACTGTAGGCCAATTAGCCTACTAAGTGCCCTGTCCATACTCACCGAGCGCATCCTGCTTAGCCGCATTCAGATGCACCTTGGACAGAATAACATCCTGCAAAATGAGCAATTCGGCTTCAGACACAGTCAATCTACAACACAGCAGCTTGCTCGTATTGTAGAGCATATAACTCAAGTCTTCAATCAACGCAGGTACACTGTCCCTGTATTCCTCGACATAGAAAAATCATTCGACAGAGTATGGCATGCCGAGCTAGTGTATAAAATGCACAGAGCAGGCATTCCCGACTGCTATATAAAATTAGTGCATAGCTACTTAAGTGAACGCAGCTTTGTAATTACACTACCTGGAGCAAGGTCAGACCCTTACCCTATTAGAGCAGGAGTTCCTCAGGGCTCCATTGTCGGCCCAGTATTGTTTAACATATACATAGCTGACATACCCACCATTCCCACAACCCAGCTTGCAAGCTATGCAGATGATACAGCTGTGTTTGCAACTTCTTGGCATGCCTCACTTGCTGTAGCCAAAGCACAATAAGCATTACAGGCCCTAGAGGCCTGGTTCACACTCTGGAACATCAAGATAAATTCAGGCAAGTCAGAAGCAGTTGCCTTTGCCCGAAGAAAAATTCCTCCAACTCTTCTCCAGACCTCCCTGTTTGGCGCGCCAATCGAGTACCAACCCAAGGTTAAATATCTTGGAGTCATGCTAGACTCCAAACTAACCTGGAAGGCTCATACCAATGCTTAGCTACGGCAGGCAAATGCCCGCCTAGCCCAGCTATACCCTCTCCTCAATAACAGCCACAATCTGAGCACTAAATCTGGGATCAGATTGTACTCAGCCCTAGTTATACCTATATTGACATATGCAGCCCCAGCCTGGGGATATGCCGCAAAGTGTCATACGCACCCACTAACAGTGCTCCAAAACAAAGCCCTCAGAAGGGCCGCAGGAGCACCAAGATATATGCCCAATGTAGTCCTCTACAATGAGCTGAAATATCCCCGGCTCACAGACCATATCCAGCACTTGACTCGCAACTTCTACAAAGCTGCAGCCAAGTCCACTAATCCCCTAGTGCTCGCACTAGGGAACTATAACCCAGCGGTGCGCATGACGCACAAAATGTCGAAACACATCTTGTGCGATAAACCACCGTAAGCTTCACAAAAGAAGATCACCAGGGTGGAGTAGAAGCCGACTCCAAGAAGAAGTCGAGCAAACCTGGGAATTTAGAATCATAACCTCACAGTAGGCCATTTAAGCCATGTTCCTCTCTAACCCAATCTGCATGCAGTAGTTAGAGAGTATAGGCAGCAGGTCTGGCACGCTGCTATCCCTCCCGCTCCCTCCTAACTCCTAGTAGTTAGACACTAACCTAGGGTGTGCCCCTTCTGAGCCAACAAAAAAAAATATAAAAAATGTTTTTTTACTCCAGAGTGTGCGTTCAGTGCGTCATACAAGTAGAGCGTACTTTTCACTCGCAGATTTCTGCCGCGGGAGGGTAACCGGATGTTCGAAACTGAGGAAGCTCTCGCACTAAGATTCCGCACTTCGGAATTTCTTCAACTCAAGAATACCATTCTACCATAGTGAGATAAAGGTTTCGAAGTTTAGTAAGTGAAATTTGGCAATTCGAAATAATCTCGTAACAACTCGAGAATCGACCCCGAATTACTATGAGCGAGCAGACAACCCGGGGATTAACAAGGTAGGCAAGAGATGCTTATCTTTGCGGGATGTCCTTGCATATGTGAGAGGAGCGAACACGGGGTAGATGCTACCTGCTCGTGCACTGTGGCGAAATGACCTAACATAAGAAAGGGCTCTACAGTTACACAGTTTGCCAATATTTTCAAATTACAGTTTTGAAAAGCTGTTAGTAAAGTTTCTAAAAAGTTTTAATATCCTAATTTCGCAAACTTAAGCTCCACATTTCAAAATATCCATGGAATGGTAATAGTTCGGCATCTATTTTTAAAAAATCTTATTAGCATTATGCTAGACATTACTGAAATTATATTGCACATGTACACAGAACTGCCAAATTTATTAATGACGTGTTTGCTTCCAGTGTTATCTAATTACATTTCGCATTTACATATAAGTTCATATTACTTTAAAATAGGAATAATGAATACGAAACCTAAGGTTTTGGTACACATATCGTTTTAGTACATAGTCAAGGAAAAAAAACTTAAAAAAAGAAAGATACCATGAGAAATTAAACTAGTATAATTAAAGTCGAAATTGATACAAAAGAAGAATGAAGACCTAAACTAGCAAAGCTCTGTGAAAAACTAAAAAATAACAAGAATGTATTTAAAAATTTTACAAAATAAGACCAAATGCCTAGGTACCTAGAAGTCAAGAACACTTAATATTAAACACACAGTAATCAAAACAGTAAGAGCATAATACAGTCAAACAAAAAATGCAGAACTCACACTGAAACCGAAATAGCATGATAATTGAAGTCAATATCGATAGAAATAATATGTGAAAAATGAAGCTGTAAATAATAAATATACAACTAAACAAAATACTGTAACAAGAAAGTCTAAGAAACTGTAACCAGGTACCGTAAATAAAACACAGTAATTTACAAAAACTGTGTCAGTTTATTAAAACCTCATTTATGTTTAATAATAATAATATGTTTCGGTGAACACTTTTTGTATGCTATTCTCATTCATTTGTAAGTTGACGGCCTCAGGGGCCACTTGTAGGAGAGGTGATACTGCGGTGATTAACCATTGTCTTCTGTTGGAATGAGAGTGAAGGGACAAACACAGCATTAAGGGGTCTATACACCTGAAGTATGAACGGGGCTGTAGAGTGCCGCACCTATTCTTTTATACGCGAAATAGCTAAACTCATTCACAGCATGTTACTCTATGAAAATAAACACACAGTTAAAACTAGGCTTCTAGTCTTTTATAATACAACATGCTTATTAAGAACCATGCTTTTGGGACTCCTCAAAATGGCTAAAAACTGTTTTTTTAGACAGCTGTAACTGGAAAAATACCACTCGGATTCGTAAAACACAATGTTTGGTTTGATAAAAACTTTCCACAGACACAATTGTAGGCTCGCCGCTTAAAGTCCCATAGGAAAAAGAGTAGTAGGAAAACACTGCACGGCAGTTTGGCGCGCCGCGAATATATGCGATGCTGTTACCGTCGAGTGTGGAAAGATGAACCTTGTCGCTTCACTGTCTCCGCGCATCAAATGTAGAAAATTACATCTGCTGCAAAGCCATCTTAAATCTTCCCCTCACCGGTCGTAATCGAACCCGGGACCCTCAGCCTACTGGTCAGAAGCACTGAGCCAAGTGGTCGAAATAAACATGTAAACAGCAATACAGTAACATTTTATCCATAAAAAACTAACAAAGTAAGGATTTGCTATATCTACCATCATTTTGGAAGTAAAATTGGTCTCATTATTTTATTAAAAACGGCACGGAAGTTCATTCCATTCACGTGACGCAGACAAAGTGGAATATTGCTTCAGAAAGAGTTTCTTTTTGTGTAGAGGGATCAGAGCATATTGCCATCTTTTGATCTGGAGTTGACTTTAAGGAATGCATGTAGGTAAATTGTGCATGGTGTGGTGGTATTAAGAGTGTTTGTGAAGCAGTTTTTAATGAGTGACGACTTTGCCTTTGATTAATATCCAGTAAAAATGCTTAGCTGTAAAAATTGCTCACGTCGTCGTTTGGTTTAAGATTGTATACTAGGTTAAGATGTGTGATATGCAGACGCTGTAAACAGAACGTGACTTGCTCGGTGATATTGCCATAGACATCACAGTAATCAAACTGGAGTTTAATAGAAGTTTTAACAAAGTCTAATTGACTATATATGATTTTTCTATGTTAGAAATTTGAATTTTATGAAATAAAATGCCTATGTCAATTTTAAGTACCTTAATTCCGTTTCTTACCCTTCGATACATAATGTAAAACTGTATGTATCAATGTGATATTAATACATCTTACCTTTAGTAATTAAAATTCTCTAGAGAAAATATACATACCAATTTAAAGGTACTAGTAGATTGGAAGTGACTGTTTCTAATCTATTCAAAATTATATTATAAAATTGTTATATGTCAATGTACTATTAATACAGATGTTTAGCACAGGGAATAACAATTCACGAGTGAATGTTTACATCCCCATTGTAAATGTACAGCCCAATTAGAAGTGTTTTACCGGTTGTTATCAGTTTTAAAATGTAACATGTTTTATGTCAAAGTTCAATTACGACAACTAAATTGCAAATAGGGTTCGTATTCTTTTGAAAGCATGATGCGCACTAAACGTATTCGTGCGTAATTCAGTTGACACTTGTAGCACACGATTCGAGTGTCACATTGAGCAGGAGGTCCGGTTCTCGGGTCGCTGTTTTGAATTATTTTAGGTCGTTGTGTTATGTTGGTTGTTTTTTTAGTTTGTTCCGTTTGGTTGATTTAGGTTTGCTTATACTTTTTTGGGAGTTTCTTTAAATGGATCCTCAGGGAAATTTAACCTCCTGTTTTTGATGTTGAGTCGAGTTTGTCGGCGAATACATCCGGTTGGTTTATACTGGTGATATACTTGAGTAACCTGGGACTTCTGGGCTGCCCCATTTGCCTGCTCTACCCCTCTAACGACCAAGGAGGAGCAAACTTGGAGGAGGGGGGAACTCACGAGGTCTCGGTAATAGAAGGGTCGAGAGGGGAAGGAGTGATGTCGACGATAGTTGGAGCGCCGATGAGCGCTCATTCTGATGTAGCTTCCCAAGTAAGTCAGTCGCCGAGTGAAAGTGGAGACCGACATATGGTCGGGAGCAGGATATTCGGATACTGTGAGGAGAACCTGTTTAGTCGCGTTCGTTTTGTGGTAACTTCTCTTAGCCTGGTGATGGTTATCGAAGAGAAGAAAAGCCACTGTTATTTACATTTTGGCTAGCGGCGATCTTAGGTGAGTTAGGGTCGCCGCCGACGAGGACGTATGGTGAGTTATGCCGTGTGTACACCATTTTCTGTCTGGAATATTCTACTGCCCCCAAACCTTAATTGGGAACACTTAGGGATATATTAGCATGTCGACTGTGGTTCGATGCTCCTGAAGTAGGGAAACATTGCTCCCCGCATTGGACTGCTAACGAGAACTTTGAGAAGTAAATTCAACGTTGGATAGAGTTCCTCAAATGGAGGCGTAAAGAAAGGAAAGAACCGAGGATGTTGTTTACTTAATTTTGTGGGCTCGTAGGAGAGAGACTGTTTCACAAGCCGTTCGATTTGTGAAACGGCGGTATACAAGTTAAGTGCAGTTTTATCGATATTGTAATGAAGATTAACGAGACGTGTAGCGAGAAGGAATGTCTAAGTTTTAAATAACTGGTTATGTGAAAATTGTGTTTTGTAATTAATCCATTGTTTAAATATAATTATAATTCAGGTATTTTCGAATATGATGTAACGTTTGTAGTATTTAAATGTTATAGAGGTCTGATTGTGAAATTTAGAGCTTCTCTAAACGTTGCATTTTCTCATTGGTAATTAGATTGCCTGTTTCCATTGCCTCGAGCGTAAATGTTGACAGACGATGCTTGCCCTATGTTTTATGTGCACCTTAAGTGCGGTGTTTTGGAGACTTTCTTCAGTTTGCTTAAACGAGCGGGTTGTTATGGCTAAAAAACTGCGCCACTCTCCTACTTGTGGCAAGTGGTCGCTGAGCCAGTGAGAAAAAACGACATTAGACAGTGTTCTTTTAGTGAGATAAAGTCTTTTGGTAGAAAAGAAATTCAATTTCCCTTTCGTAAATGGCACCAGGATTATGGCGTCGCCATCGCATTTTCTTTATAGATTGAGCCGGGCTGATTTGACGTTATATTTAACTGAAAGAGGGATCAAACTTGAGGAAACAGAAACTGGATTGGATTTAAGGCAACGAGCTTTGGCGTGGTTTAATGCTGCCGAGGAGAGACAAAAGGTGTTTGCATATAGAAATCCTAATAATACGGGGGAAAATCATGTTTATAAATGGGTGCGCGACTTGATTAAGCCTCTGCCATGCCTCGAGTCCTGGGATGTGGGACAAGTGCTGGTCTTGAAAGTAATGGATTTGGGGCAAATAAAGGATGAAGGTACGTTGCGAGGGTTGGCCGTTAAATGTTTGGGACCTTTTGCTCAAGTGTTGGCCGCAGTTCTGAAGGAAGATGCGAAAGATGACTGTACAGTCATAATGTTTGTGAAACGATTATTATCAAGGGTGTGTCCGCCGATTGTTAGAAGAAATTGCGTGAGACGATTCGTAGAAAGATTCCAAAGATCCGATGAACCAATGACGAGTTATGTAGAGTCTATTATCGATTATAGTCGAGCATTAAGCGAAAGGAAAGAAGAGAAGGAATTAGTAGGAATTATAATGGGAAATATCTCGCCAGGGGTGTAGTACAAGTACTTTCCCCGAGACTCTTGCAGAATTAAGACGCTTGGTGGTGTAGGTTGACATGGAACAGCCACGCCCTCTGTCAGTGCTACTAGCCCGTCGTGCGCACCACGCCGTCCACCGACGGAACACACCCAGCGCCAGTAGCCGGTTCGCGTATGGTAACACAACCGACCACGGGTGCGCACCTCGCGGCAAGTTGGACTCGCCCACGCAGCCAACCTTACTGCACGAACAACTTCACTTTTTCTCCCTCAAACATTTTCAAGTAATAATCAACAAATTAATGTCAGTGTTGTTTCATGTGACTAGTTATTAATTTTATGTAATTCTTCAATGTCGATTTCTTTAATTAAGCATCTTGTAATCCGAAATTCAGAGTAAACCAAAAATACGTGAAATTTCTGTAGATTTTCCCTTTAATCAAATTTGGGACTCTAATCTTCAAGATTCTTTATTATTAGTGTTTTGGGCCTTTGCCCCTTTTGTAACTGTATGTTTTTACCTATTCGGTGAATGCTTCCCGCGCTTTGGCTGCACGGCGCCATGTACGTGGGAAGGACTCACCAGTTGGCATTACACGGCAGACCGAGATGGTCGATGTGTTCGTCACTCCAAGCCCTTCACAACTTTGCAGCCGATCATTAGTATATCAATAGTCTAACTTTACTCAGAACCGTTTCATTTACTTTGCTGGTCCGGAGGTGGACCTCTCAACCCCTGCGACTCACCGCCCAGGAGCATTTATTAATTTTATCTTCACACCCGCGTGGTCAGATTTTTATTAGTCATATTCGCCCACCGGTCGGGCTCAGGACCGGGTCCGCTTATTGCGCCGCCAGTGTATGTCATTGTGGATAACAGTGCTTTCTTCAATAAATATGTTTCTACCAGAATAGGTGCGTACTTATTGCTTGCCGCTTCACGGCCATCAGGGCGTGGGACCCTCCAACCCGCACTCCAGTGCAAGACCCGTAGGGTGTATTTTGTGTGTGTATATTTTATCCTAGTGCTACGGGCGTGAGGAACGCCATAACATTCCCCTACGTAAGTAATAATATCGACGTCGAGTGGGGAGTGTTTTCTTGCAATGCCACGGCCGTCGGTCACGTGGCCCTGTAATTTAAAGTCTCTGTTCTCTGAGTGCCTCGTTCTCTGTTAACGAGCTGGTGCACCGGGCAAAACAACTCCTAGTCACAACACTCGCTCGCGTCAATATGTCGCCCAACTTGTCTGGTGTTAACGATCACGCACCAATTTCGCTGGGAACAGTAATTTTTCCAGCGCCGAGGTCACGTGATCGCCATTGTATGCGTCGCTGAGGGAAGAGTGCGCGAAGGCGGCAATTTTGCGCCACCATTCCAACATCCACCCCTGTTGGCTAGGAGGGAGGTTGGGCGCGCTCAAGGACAACCACCCACTCCGCCAGAATATCGATCGCCGAGGCTACCACCCCTCCCATGCCATGCATCCGTCCACCCTCGCTTCACTCGGTTCGCGCAGAGGATTCCCTAGGCCACCCGTTTGCAGAACAGTCATCAGTTGTACACCGGCCGCGGCACACCACAGCACCGAGAGCCAGCACCTATGTGACCGGGCAGCCGATCAGCCACCGGCTGCCGTGGCACATGCGAACGGAAAGAGCCGATGCTCCCGCGAAGATGCTCCGTGTCTGCGCGCCGGTCAACCGCGTGCTACTCCACTACAGCACATCGCACAATGGGACAATGCTCAACGTTTACTGTGTTGCATGTGTTCGGCCATCATATCATCACATCAATAGTGCAACGCTACGTCACCAGTTCAACCTTCCACCATCAACTGATGCAACCAGCCACAACTACATCCAACATCAAAAAACCATGTAAGTCAACATTCATTTTCCCATACATTTTATCATGTCGCCCACACCTTTGTAAACATTGGCAACCAAATTCTAAAGTAACATTTTAGAGCTATTTTTAAAATTTTTCTATCATGTAACAAGGGCGTACGTGCAAGTGTTTTTTCCACTATGCAAATTCCTGCCACATAATTTAAATTTGCATAGTGCGTATTTGTGTCATCGTCGCAACATATCTTTTCTTTCACGAATTGTGAAACTACCCTAAAGTCTACCTATTAGCGCTACCACATTTAAGTCTACAGGTATTTTGCCATGTAGATTGGCATACGATATCACGTAACCTTCAAGTGTTCATAACCACAACGGGACACGGACTGCTGTTTAGAACATTCCGTACCGGGCCCCAACGCCAACAAAATAGTCAACACAGTTCGCTGAGCTCAGTGCACTCAATAGTGACTTGAAATTATGTAATTACAGATATTGTTTACGATTACCAGTGTTTACATTCGCCGCAGGTGTACCAACCTTGCCAACCACAACACACCTCGCTGATGTAAACAATGACTTCAGTGCTACCAACTGCACGAAACAAAACACCCTAGGCTGTTACCATTCACATGTAAACATTGCCAACCTCCATGCATGCAATTTCACTGCTTCCACTTGTCATTTGTTTACCTATTGTGTCTTCGTACTTTATCATGTCACCAAGCTCTATTCTTGTCAAATCAACATTGCTGCACATCAGTGCTACCAACTATGACAACCTCCGCAGCATCTGTCGTGCTTGCGAACTTTCGCTCTTTAAGTGTCAGTGTCATCGTTTTGTTATTATGTCATCATTTTTCTTTTCTCAATTTTTACAATATGCTACTTTCTGCTTCTGACCTATTGTGCTGTGTGGTACTTAGAACCATCTACCATTTCATTTCACATGTATATATACACACCAGCGCGGAAGAGTTAATCGGAGGGATGCACTCCCCCCTCCCAGTAACTGAGCTAATCGGCGGGCATTGGCGAATCCCCCCTCATGCTGAGAGGCGAGGGTTGTGGTCTCCCCTCATCACATGGTCCATCCTATTTCAGCAGTACTCTTTATCGTCCGACATGTGTCACATACTCAACAGAGCAAAGCCAACACAACCCAACCACAATAGTTCAACTTGTTTGTTTTCGTTTTATTTCTCTCTCTCTATCTCTGTTGCTCGTCACATCCTTATGATATCATTGTGTGCTCCATGGCATTCCCTCATTTCATCATCTTGTATATATCATACCATACGAGGGAGAGCTTTTCAGCGAGGCGGAACCCTCCTCCCACAAGGGGAGCTAATCGGTAGGCAACTTGCCACCCTCAGCGACATGGTCCATAAAAATTCAGCAGTGTTAGAATTGTCATGTTCTTCGCATAGTGCCTATCAGGTAGGAATGTGGGTAGCATAACCAATTACTTAAGAGCCACGGACTCTACAAAAGCCAATCCGCAGAACATCGTGCGCAGAATAGACACCCCCTGCCAGGCGCACGAAGCTACTCTCCGTGGCCACTTGCCGCCTCCACTGACCCGGTGAGCAGAAACCACGAAGAGACAGCTGGTCTGGTGAAGGCTGGGCTAGAGCGCTCTTCTGTCAAAAGGCCCAGGAAGACGGTGCAGGAACGAATCCCCACCGCCATGTCTGTACGCGCCTCTAGCGCCCCATGACTAGTGTTCTCCCACCGCTGAGACCACTCACGCAATGCCCACAAGAACCGCCAGCCCTGCTCCCGTTGGCTGGTCACCTTCGGTCAGCAGCCAGCCACCGTCTTGGCCTGGTGCAGGCCTAACCGTACGGCAAAGATGGCATCTAGACTTCATGGCCTACACGAGGGGAGACACTGGGTCCGGTGTTGCCACACCACCCCTCCCTGCCACTCCGACCCGAGTCACCCATCGCGGTCGCCCTCAAGGTCCCTCCAGGCGCCAAGAGGCCGCCCCTGCGACGTCGAGTGTAGTGAGTATGTGCGTCGGCCCCTCAGGACTGCCGTCCATTGGTAGGGAATGTGCCCCCTTGACGGAAACATAAGTAAAACCACTTTGTAAACACACACCTTAATTTAGTACTCCCGTGATATTCCCGTCAAGGAGGATCACACCACCGACAGGCAGAAGCATTCAGAGGCCAGGGTTAATTGTGTTTAATGTGTGTAATTGATCTGTATTAACTTTTCGTGTTTAACCTAAAATCACATAGAAACACCCCTGCGCCTCGCGGCTAGTTTGACTCGCCCATGCAGCCAACCTTGCTGCACGAACAACTTCACTTTTTCTCCCTCAAACATTTTCAAGTAATAATCAACAAATTAATGTCAGTGCTGTTTCATGTGTCTAGTTATTAATTTTATGTAATTCTTCAGTGTCGATTTCTTTTAGCATATTTTCAGGGTGGAAGTCACCGACGAAAGTCATGCCCGGCGACTCCCACCATAAATTTGTCAGGAGGTTGGGTCATAGAAAATAAATAATGTAAAAAGAATAGTCAGTGTTAAATAGTTAAACATATGTGGTGTGTCGTGTTTATGATAGTTATGTTATACCTTGTTTGTAGCTAAAGTGTTGAATGTAAAATGGGGGATGAAAGTATATCTGAATTATTAAGCTATGCAAGCCTACGAGGTGGAAAGCAAATAAACATTACTAGTAAATAAAACAAGCATTTGACGGAAACATAACAATAAGCAATAAAGATTAACAAACTCTGTAATTATCAAAACATCACTGGGGGGGGGGGGGGTATACATACGGTATGTCGCTCCTTAAGTAAAATAAAACAAACAAGCACTTTAAAGATAGAAGTTCCACCTTGTAGCCTAGCTACAATCATTAAGTATTAATGTATGGTAGAGCACAACAAACTAACTGAAACTAAATAATAACTCCGCTTGGCGAACTATCTATTGCGAGGGGTACAGAAGATCGAAACATAGACTAACGTCCCAATACGGGTCGCGTCTCCTATCTTGCATCGCGCATGTGCTTATCATCCATAGTCACCTATTATTATTAAAATAAATAAAGTCAAGATACATGTTATGCAATATGGGGCTATCAATTAATGTTAAACGGGACTACAGTTCGAATACTTGAAACAAAAGAGTTAATTCAAATAATTTAAGTTTATTACAAAAGATTAAAATAAAATGTTATACAAAAACAAATATTACATTAATGTAAATAAAATTGTACAATTTGGAAAAAGATTTGTTATTTAAATGTGATGAACTGTGACCAGATATTACATTAAGAAATTATTCTAAACAGTAAAGTGGATTCTGGCATTACAAAACAATCCCGAGGTTATTACATTACTTTGAAAATATTTAATAAAAGGCAATTGCACTGGCCAACAACAAATACACGCGTCAACGTATCCACGACTATTCAACAAATACCGAACACGAAAGCTAAAGGGGAAATAATACTAATTTAATAATAAAATAATGACATGAAAGAATACTTATCATTTAGATGTTCCTGTCCAGCGAAGTCTCATCCATCTCAGGGTTACGAAGTCTTCTTGTACCGAAATAAATAAACAACTAACCGAAATAAAATAGATGATAAACAAAACTAACTAAGCTTAAGTTAAACTAAACTCCTGCCATCTGGCCCTTAGGCCGTCGTCTCGCCCATCGGGGCATCGCCATGATCGCCTAAGTCCTAACTAAAGTTTTACCAAAGAAATCCATACAAGAAGCTCACGAAAAGTCTTACGAAAAAGTCCTACGAAAAAGTCCGCCAAAACACGGCCGGCAGGTATTTATAACTACTGGTTGCGCCGTCGAGAACCTTCCATGATTTACCTTCCTGGAATGGTCAGCAGCGACCATTCCAGATCGGCGCAACATCTACCCTCTCTGTCCCACAGGGCATTCACTCGTCAGCGACGTTTGACGTCACGGGCGGGGGGACTGTCCGAGAGCGGAACGACAGAA
>PNEQ01069721.1:6599-42471 GCA_003012365.1 Medauroidea extradentata | reverse complement strand
TTGTAGTGAACTTCTAGCCCGTGCGTCGGCCCTACCAACAGCTGGTAATGTGGGACAGGGGAGCGGGTGAGTGTTGACAGAGGCGTCCAGTGCCCCCGGAAGGCCGCCGCATGCCGAAGGTACCAGAAGGAACCACAGCACACGACCGCCCGGCGACACCGAAACATCCATCACCACACCCCACACCTACCTACAACCTAACATAAGGCCATCGGCCTACACACACTACCAGGACACTGTCCGCAATGGAATTCACTAGCACTGCAGTGGCAACAAACTCTGCAGGCAACCAGGAACAGTGAACTAAAGACTCTACCTGAGAGACTGTCTGAGAACACTCTAGATTCCCACAATTCTAACTGTAAAGCAAAGACTTCCCAAAACTGAATACTCTTTAAAATTATAAACCAAAATAACTTTACCACCTATTTCTAATATGGATGAGAAGAAAAAAACCAAAAACAAAAAAACAAAAGCCTGAAAATTAGCGTCGTGACAATATTGTAATCCGAAATTCAGAGTGAACCAAAAATATGTGCATTTTCAGTAGACTTTCCCTTTAAACAAATTTGGGACTCTAATCATCAAGATTCTTTATTATTAGTGTTTTGGGCCTTTGCCCCTTTTGTAATTGTATATTTTTATGTGTTCGGTGAATGCTTCCCGCGCTTTGGCCGCTCGGCGCCATGTACGCAGGAAGGACTCGCCAGTTGGCATTACACGGCGGACCGAGATGGTCGACATGTTCGTCACTCCGAGTCCTTCACAACTTTGCAGCTGATCCTTAGTATATCAATAGTCTAACTTTACTCAGAACCGTTTCATTAACTTCGCTGGCCCGGAGGTGGACCTCTCAACCCCTGCGACTCACCGCCCAGGAGCATTAACTAATTTTATCTTCACACCCGCGTGGTCAGATTTTTATCAGGCAGCTTCGCTCACCGGTTGGGCTCAGGACCTGGTCCACTTTTTGTGCCTCCAGTGTATGTCATTGTGGATAACGGTGCTATCTTCAATAAATATGTTTCTACCAGAATAGGTGCGTACTTATTGCTTGCCGCTTCACGGCCATCAGGGCGTGGGACCCTCCAACCCGCACTCCAGTGCAAGATCCGTCGGGTGTATTTTGTGTGTGTATATTTTATCCTAGTGCTACGGGCGTGAGGAACGCCATAACATTCCCCTACGTAAGTAATAATATCGACGTCGAGTGGGGAGTGTTTTCTTGCAATGCCTCGGCCGTCGGCCATGTGGCCCTGTAATTTAGTGTCTCTGTTCTCTTAGTGCCCGTTCTCTATCAACGGGCTGGCGCACCGGGCAAAACAACTCCTA
The DNA here is from genome assembly GCA_003012365.1 of Medauroidea extradentata. Lineage (NCBI taxonomy): Eukaryota > Metazoa > Arthropoda > Insecta > Phasmatodea > Phasmatidae > Medauroidea > Medauroidea extradentata. The sequence goes on along the minus strand of PNEQ01069721.1, from coordinate 41,139 downwards.
GTCACGCCCCCCACTCGCGTTAGGTTATGACTATGAGAGGGAGTTTCCGGGTCAGGGAAAGGGCTTGAGGCCAAAAACTCCGTGGGTAAAAGGAAACAAGGTTATGGTAGCCAGCACGAGTGCACAATACTACGAGGAGTCGCAACGAAAGAAAGTAAAGGGCGGTTCGGAAAACAGGGTGGGAAGGTGCGCAAATTATGGATTTTTAGGGGTCCCTGGGTATATTAATGTAAAAGGGAGATGATCGATAAGGCGGAACGGTAATGTTTTTTGTACTAAAGCAGTTCACGTCAGACCGGAGTGTCCTGGAAGCGAGCTAGGGTGCGAGACAGGCGCGGACTCGTAGCCCGATATGCCGAAATTCGCGCACATCATATGGCATTAAGGATGCTAATATGGCGTGAGTAAATTGGTATGGGGTCGAAAACTTAGCATTGGTGGATTCTGGGGTGCTAGGAGCCATATGAGTCGGCAATTGTGGGAGTGTATATGTGGTCGAAATAATCAGTTACGACACGCGTTGAATAAAGAGAAGCGCCCCGAGTTAATGCTTGCCACTGGTTCGCGAGTCATTGGAGATGGGGTGGCGAAGCTACACTTAAAATGGAGGGTTTTTCATGGAATTATGACTTCATAGTAATTAAAGGATTGAGCATCGATGCAGTGTTGGGTTTAGATTTTTTGGGACATGTGTAGGCCCGAGTGGATTTCGGAAAAGAAATAATGTCGTTTGATTTTGACCAGAAGGCACCGGTGAAGTTGATTAAGGGTATTCCTCAAGCACACTATGGGGTAATGGATCGAAAAGGGGAGAAGGAACGGGATGGGGAAATAAAATAACGGAATTTGCCGATGTGATTATAGATAGGATAGGAAAGTGTGATATTGTGCCGTATAAGTTCTATTTGATGGATAGTACTCCATTTAGGAGCAAACCTTTTCAATGTTCGCTGGTAAAATTGCGATATTACCATGAAAATATCGATAAATTGTTGAAGGCCGGGGTAATAGTTCCTTCAATGTCAGAGTTTTCGTCGCCTAGGTTCTTGGTTAGTAAGCCGGGGGACAGGATTTTTGCCTGGTGGTTAAGCATGCCAAGTTGAATGACAGAGTACCACTCGATCTCTTTCCGCTGCCCACAATAGAAGCGGCATTGCAACACTTCGGGATGTTAAAATATTTCACTACCTTAGATTTAAGTAGTAGTTTTTACCAGATTAGAATTCACCCGGACTGCCAGAAATATACTGCGTTTAGTACACCATGGACGCTATACGAATTTACAAGACTCCCCATGGGTACCAACTTTGGCAGCCAAGCCTTGAGTAGAGTCTTGGACCAGGTGCTATCTGAGTACAAGTATAATTTTGTTTCTCACTATATCGACGATGTGATTATGTATAGTGAAACATGGGAGGACCACTTGACTCACGTAAGAAAGGTATTGCAGAAAATAAAGGAGTCGGGCTTAACGATAAATCCAAAAAAAGTCGCAGTAGGTAATGATTCAGTCCGTTTTCGTTTTATGTGATTGGGGAGGGGGAGTTGAGGGACTACTTGGAAAAGATTATATCTATAATTGAATTCCTTCGCCCGAAAACAGTGAAGGGCATTCATAAATTTTTAGGGACGATAGGGTATTATGCATGCTTTATACCAGGAATGTCAGAAAAATCCGAGCACTTAAATAAATTAAATAGGAAAGGGTTAGTGTTCGTGTGGGGTGCGGAGCAACAGGGAGCATTTAAGAACCTAAAACGCAGCTTGTATCGAGAACCTGTTTTGAGATTACCTATTTTCGAGAAGCAGTTTAGCCTACATTTTGACATTTCTTCTAAGGCCCTAGGTGCTGTTTTAAGTCAGGAAGACGAGGAGGGACATAGAAGGCAAGTGGTATCTTATGCGAGTAGAACTCATAACGAGTCTGAGCAAAAGTTAAGCGCACATGAAAAAGAATGCTTAGCATGCTTATTTGGAATGGAACATTTCCAGAGTTTTCTGGACGGTTAAGAATTAAATTTGTACACAGATAACCAGGTGCTATCGTGGACCTTAGGACATCCACATCAGTTAGGTAAATTCGGCAGATGGGTCTTACGTTTCAATTGGTTCAGATTTAAGATTCACAACATGAGCATGAAGGTTAATCTATGGCTGATGCACTCTCGCGGATGTTCGATGAAAGTCGTGCGAGAAGGCGAATTTGAAATAATTGGATCTCTGTTATCATGTCCAGAGTAATTTACATCTAAAGTAGACCGTCAGAAACAGGAAGACGATTGTAATTCTATCTGCACAGGTATTGAATCGGATACAGTTCCAGCTTTTAGTAAAGAGAATAATGTATTGTACTATTAAACTTCGGGTGGCGGGCATAAGAGAGTGGTAGCCCTGAAATCGGTGCATAATATGATTTTGCATTACTACCACGGCCAACTGGGAAGGGGTCATTGGGGAATATTTAAAACTAAAGAAAAAGTTAAAAGGGACTTTTATTGGGAGGGGATGAATGGCATGATTAAAACATACGTGGAAAGTTGTGATAGGTGTCAAAAATTTAAGCCCCCAGAAATACTAGGGTGGGATAGTATGCAGCAGAGGTTCCGTCTACCCCGTGGGCAAAAGTCCATATAGATATCCATTGGTGATATCAAAACAAGGAAATTTAGCCATTTTAGTGGTACTGGATATTTTTTCAATTTTTTTTTGCCAGTTAAGTATATGAATGCTGTGACCCTTAGTACGGTTTTGGAGAATAATATTTGGAAAACTTTTGGGGCACTGGCGGAGATGGTCAGTGACAATGCGGCCTATTTTACATGGAAGGAGTTTAGGCAATTGTGTGTTTCATGGGGAATTAGGCATTCTTTTAGTAGCCCTCACTACCCGCAGGGAAACCAAGTTTAAAGAGTTAACCGCAACTTGAAAGCAAGTCTCGGTATTTTTAGTGATCAAATACATAATGAGTGGGACGTTTTATTGCTGTGGAACAATTTAGCGATGAATGATGCATATTATGAGGTTACTGGGGAAAACCTAGCTTTCATTTTTATGGGGCAAAGGTTGACACATCCATTGTTAAATGTATGGGGAGTCCGATCAGTGGATTCGACGCTGTCGCAGGGGCAAAGAAAAGTGGTACTACATCGCATCAAGGAACGCCTAGAGGAAGCCCAATGTGCTGGGGCTGTGAGATATAATAAATGCAGGGTGGCTAACCAGTTTAGAGTGGGAGACCGAGTGCTATGTCGAACCTTTCCTCTCTCTGACTTGGCTCATAAAATCTCGGCCAAATTATCCCCTCACTTTGAAGGCTTGTACCTGGCCGACAAAATTTTCGTGCCTTCACGTGGAGCTTGAGGAAAGAGGAGGACCTGTTGAGTACTAGGAAAGCTCACGTGTCTTAACGGTATATGGAGAGGAGATGAAGAGATTCTTTTAAAGTGTTTGTGTATGTTTCACTATAATTGTTGCTGGCCAGCATTCCTGTTTTATGTTTGAGGATGATGTTGATTGGAATGTAATTTGTTAATTATTTATGATGTAGCAAGTAATAAATTGCGTGAAAATCTTAACTCAAATAAGTGAAAGTGTTGTTGGACTTGTACCTGACATTTTGTATTATTTATATATTAGAAGACACACGAGATACTTGTACAGGATGTGATAGACATGAGATTGTGTGGGAAAAGGTTAATGTGTCACAGGGGATGAAGAGATGTTATTGTACCTGTGTTATTATCTCTAAGTTTATATAAGTCAACCTGGTGTGTCTGTGAATATCTAGGTTTAGAATATTAGGCATGTTTGTTAAGCAGTGGAGTTCTACATTGTTTCTTCTTCCTCCCCTTGGAGGGATTTTTTAAAGTGGGGGATTTGAGCAGCAGGTCCTGTTCCCGGATCGCTGTTTTGAATTATTTTGGGTCGTTGTGTTATGTTGGTCGTTTTATGAGTTTGTTCCGTTTGGCTGATTTAGGTTTGCTTATACTTTTTTGGGAGTTTCTGTAATTGGATCCTCAGGGAACTGAATCTCCTGATTTTGATGTTGAGTCGAGTTTGTCGGTGAATCCATCCGGTTGGTTTATACTGGTGATATACTTGAGTAACCTGCTCTACCCCTCTAATGGCCAAGGAGGAGCAAACTTGGAGGAGGGGGGAACTCACGAGGTCTCGGTAATAGAAGGGTCGAGAGGGGAAGGAGTGATGTCGACGATAGTTGGAGCGCCGATGAGCGCTCATTCTGATGTAGCTTCCCAAGTAAGGCAGTCGCCGAGTGAAAGTGGAGACCGACATATGGTCGGGAGCAGGATATTCGGATACTGTGAGGAGAACCTGTTTAGTCGCGTTCGTTTTGTGGTAACTTCTCTTAGCCTGGTGATGGTTATCGAAGAGAAGAAAAGCCACTGTTATTTACATTTTGGCTAGCGGCGATCTTAGGTGAGTTAGGGTCGCCGCCGACGAAGACGTATGGTGAGTTATGCCGTGTGTACACCATTTTCTGTCTGGAACATTCTACTGCCCCCAAACCTTAATTGGGAACACTTAGGGATATATTAGCGTGTCGACTGTGGTTCGATGCTCCTGAAGTAGAGAACTTTGCGCCCCGCATTGGACTGCTAACGAGAACTTTGTGAAGTAAATTCATTGTTGCATAGAGTTCCTCAAAAGAGAAGCGTTAAGGAAGGAAAGAACCGAGGATGTTGTTAACTTAATTTAGTGGGGTCGTAGGAGTGACTGTTCCACGAGCCGTTCGATTTGTGAAACGGCAGTATACAAGTTAAGTGCAGTTTTGTCGATATTGCAATGAGGTTTAACGAGAGGTGTAGCGAGAAGAAATGTCTAAGTTTTAGTAAACTGGCTATGTGAAAATTGTGCTTTGTAATTCATATATTGTTTTAATATAATTATAATTCAGGTATTTTCGAATATGATGTAATGTTTGTAGTATTTAAATATTATAGAGGTCTGGTTGTGAAATTTAGAGCTTCTCTAAATGTTGCATTTTCTCATTGGTAATTAGATTGCCTGTTTCCATTGCCTCGATCGTAAATGTTGACAGACGATGCTTGCCCTGTTGTGGATGTGCACCTTAAGTGCGGGTTTTGGAGATTTTCTCTAGTTTGCTTAAATAAATTCCTCGTACCTTCAGTGAGCTGTTATGGCTCAACAACACACCACTTCCTTCAAACATAGGGCTTCAACTGCACGTTTACTGATGTCAAGCATTATGTGCAATGATGTCACACCTGCATATTGCATCAAATGTCTGTAGGTTAGGTATTACTTGGTACTGTAATTTATATACCTTCGATTCATATTGTAGTTGTTTATTACATTGTATATAGATCATGTTATGTACATTTTTCTTTGATAATTGCCTCGTAATGTTTACAAAATATAATTAATCGATTAAATACAGAAACTTATGCAACCACATCCACTTAGTTTTCTTTTTTTGGCTTCTTTGTCATTTAGCCACTTATTGGCTTTTTGGTATGCATATAAATACCTCGCTCACAAAAAAATGCGTGTAATTAAATGTCTATGTCATTTTGACTCATGCACTAACAAATAACGGAAGCTCCATTTACGAAAATGTATTCATAACTTCATTATAAATATACATCACGAGGACACAGAAAATCTCGTTATCAACCAAGAAGTCAATGTAAGGTTTGATTCATTAATACGTAGTCAGCAGTCTGTAGTCTTCAGTTAGAAATGAATTAGCCAACTTAAATACAAGTATTCACAACGTGCAGTTGGCAGTCGGGCCGTCCGCAGTTCAGCTCACAAAACGACCGCACAGTCTTGTTCCTCTTCCAATGTGGTTACGAGGTTATAGAGTCCTGGGCCAACCATTTTTCGCACAAAAGCGTAATGCTCATCAAAAATGCAATGGAATAAGGCTAGGGAGCGCATATTTTCTAGGGAATATTTACACCCCCATTTTATACACAAGTGGCTTTGTCCGACAACATCTTAAGACTTTTTTTTTTGGTGGGGCGAAGATTCCCTGACTTGACTACATTGTGTAAGATGGACACCCCTATCGCAGGTAGTAGAGTTTTTCTAGAGATTATGTGATTGGGTGTAAATATTCTATGGGGGTAAAAATCCCCGGTTACACCGGCACTGACATTTATTTCAAAGGAAGATAAATCGATGCCTGGATACAAAACTGCAAAAGATCGCATCACTGTTATGGTAGGTTGTAATGCTTCCGGCGACTTGAAGCTTAAATCGCTTACTGTTTATCATTCCCAGAACCCGCGGGCATTTAAGAAATTGTGACGTGAGTAAGTTGCCTGTGATTTGGAAAGCTAACACGAAAGCCTGTTGTTGTAAAACGAATATTTTAGTTGGTTTTACATATAATTTATCGTGGTTGGGTGGCTGTAGCCAGAGGTTGGCACTTTATAATGAAATTAAGTGGTTAAGTTAAGGGTGAGGGTTACGGTTAAATGAAATATATATATTAATATAAGTATGGTGGCTTTACTCTACATAAGTTAGTTACAAATACTACACGGTTGTACTACATATTTTAGGTTGGAGGGGAGCGGCTGTTTAAATATTTATGTTGATCTACTCTATGATGGGTGACCCTTTGGACACCTTAGACCTCACCGTTGGCATGATGCCGGAGGCTGATGATGATTGTGTCGGCTATCGACGGATGGCGGCACGTCGTGGGTCTCGACTCAGGACCATCCTGGCGAGGTTCTGACGGCTGGAAGGCTTGAAGGAGACAGACCCCGATTCCCCCGATACATTACATTATATTGACACACTTCAGTGCCGGTGGGGAGAATCGCTGAGGCCCTCGTCTTGTGCAACCCCTGACCTGATTGCACTGCCGTCGTCGCTAGCCCGTCCTCCAGGCGAGGTTGTTGGTAATCATAACATTACCCCAAATGTTTCCAAAATGATACGTCCCCGTATCATAAGGGTTGGTAGGATCTTGAGATAGCAACAATCCTGTATATGGTTCAGTATGTGCTCTGGCAGTATTGTGGCAGTAGGATATGGACTGCGGTTGCTTCTTCAGGCGGAAAGGAAAAATGTCAGTGAAGGGAAAACTATGGCAGACAGACAGCTAAAGGTAAAGGATCTGCCTTCGTCTCTTGTAATTCTGCTGTTTGCATTCGGTCAGCGCCGAGCTTTGCAGTACTGCTGAAGGTGAAGGTTTGATGAGTGGTCTTGGGTTATAGCTATGACGTGCAAATCTTCTTTCGCGAACGCGGCAGACTACTGCGAGTGTAGGTCGCGATATACGCGCAGCCTTTTCTTGACGGTAACTGTTCTAATGTCCATGTATTGGTGGGTCTATCTAGTTTGCCTAGTAACATTTAGTTTAGTTAACCGAAAAATTTAAATTTAGTTGCATACAAATAACATTAAAATATTAAAGAAAAATTTAAAAATAGTTTACGCTCCCCTCGCACAAAGAGTATTAAAATGTTGCTGAAAAATGTACAAGATTATCACAGTTTACTACTTTATAAATTTACAAATCGCTGTATGAACTATATCTAATGGCCATGATAAGGTTTTAGGGTGTGGATTGAGATGGAATAGTTTGAAATTTAGGAGTATATTAAATTATTACTGTAACTGTGAAAATTAATTTCTAGAAACGTTAAAATTTGGTGCAACATTCCTCCTAAATGTCAATCAAAGGGATAGGATTACAAGGAACTTACACTGACTTAACCCTAAATAACATTAACTTATGTACTATTATCATTTTCTTTTAACAAATGTGTGATGACATTAACTGGTATTATTAAACCGCAGTGTTACAAAATTTTACTTTTCGACTACTAGATATTACTACATTCAATATAAATTATGTTTTGTGTAACTTATCTTTTATGCATATATTTTTAAGTGATTCTAAAATACATATTTTTGTAACATGAATGATACATTTTCCAAGCGAAATACATCGTTTTTTTCTAATTACGGGTTACAAATGTTTTTATCAGAAATTCTTAAACATTTCGCTAGTATTTATTTGTTGTTTGCTCTTTCTTCGCGCTTTAGGCCTTTTTCTGAATATTTTTATGGTATTGTATTACTTTAATAATGGCTTAAAAATTATATTGACTTCAAAACAAATACTGAAGTACATGTATTAAGTAAAATGTTTTATTTCTAACTGAATAAATATACTATTTCTTACGTGAGCTCACTTGTGAATGTTAATATATCATTTACGATTAAATAGATAAAAATTATTCATTATGTACTTGATGTTTGGAATATAATATTTTGCGTAGAATGAATGTTTTCTCTTAAACTGTTCTTTATACTGTTTTACATACGTTTGAGATAGATTGCTGAAGAAAAATTTTTCTCATGTTTGTATTGTGTTATCGTGTGTATTTGTTTTTGTGTAACGGTCGACCGTGATGTGTACGTGTTTGTAAGTATAGAACTGCTGGTTTTACCTGAGACTGTAGAATGCATACGAGGAGTGAGAGAACCTGGTGTGAACGGTTAGAGGCTAGCGGAATATTGTGGTAGATAACGGCTGCTGACTCAGGTCAATGTTGGCAGTGCTGCTTTGGTCTTCGCCGGCTGTTGTCGGATGACCATAGGTCAATGTTCTGTAGGCGTCGATCTGGATCTGGCCTGGTTGTAGTGTCTGGTGACCTGCAACTTAAAATACTGGTCTTAGTTCATGTACTATTTTTTTCTGAAATTTTGTTTTGAAAAAAAAAATACAGACATTTATTCTGTTATTACACATATCAATTTTAGTAATTTTATTTATTAAGTAAATAAAACTCTCCCTCCTTATTATGTCACAAAATTTCTAATTTAATGTCCGAAATTGGTCTGCTCTTATAGAAATTTTACTGAGTGGAATTATAAAATTATTCTTGTTAATCTGCGATGCCGTCACTATAATAACTTTTTAAATATTCTACAAAGAAATTATTTAATCAATAAATTACTATTAAAATTCATTAATATTACCTACTGTGTGTTCACCTGCTGGAACATTTATTATGTTATTATTATTAATTTATTTTAACTGAACGTATGGATCACTGTGATAAGTATATAAATATTACCTACTGTGTGTGCGGATACTGGAATATTTATTATTTAGTTATAACATTATTTTAACTGTACCTATGACTTTCTGTGATAATATCAATATTACCTACTGTGTGTGCGTATACCGGAATATTTATTATTTAACTATTAAATCATTTTAACTGAACATATGGATTACTGTGATAATTATATTGGTTATAACATAAATATTATACAAATATATATACCTAAGCAGTCAGGGGAAAATACCAATAAAAGAGAATCTACTTAAGGGAAATTCTCGAGGAATTGTAATATATTGTAATTAACAGATAAACGGCAGATAGTGGACTCGGACACAAAAACTGCACTCATGACTCATTTCAGAAGGGCGACCAGAGTACTCAGATACCTGGACATAGACAATGTGTCGCATGCCTACCCCCACATTGACAAGGGCTCCCAACGCATCCATGGACGTACCCTACGGCCTGATTAGCCACAGCACCAATAGGGCACAAAGGTGGTCTCTCTAGGGCAGGGCACCACTCCTCCCAGAGACCAAAATCGCACGTCACTACGCGCAATTCGCCGACGATAGAAAAGAGAAAGGAAGAGAAATTCCCTATGAACTGAGTGACTTAACCCTGAAAACCGATATCCCGTTATGTCAAACGAACTGAAGAAAGGTTAGAGTTTAACATAACGAATATCATTCCAAGTGTACGAGTTATCATTTATGGTATCAGGAAGTGGATACTTATAATTGTACTTGACGGTTATAATTATTAATATTCTATATGTGGATATCAATACTGCTTGTACTATTAAAATGTTACATTAAACTAATGTGTGCTGGACTGTGTATTATTATTAAAATTGAATTATTTATAATTACTATTGTCTGTTAAATATTATATACGATGTATGCTGTGATATCTAAAGAGTAGGATATTTAACTGGTTACATTATCCCATATCTGAAATGCTGAGTAAAAAGTAGTAAGAGAAGTTATATAAAGAAAAGTACGTATTCAAGAGAAATTACCGGACGAACACAAGCGAAATATTGGCTCTCTAGCTCACCATAGGGGATCGAAGGCTAGTCGTACTCAGGTACAACTGTCCAAAGATCAACTGTGTCGCAATCTTGGACCCACAGCTGAAAGTCCAAACTGCTCCTACTGCCAGCTCGGCCAGTAGAGCAAAAGGGGGCGGTCCCTCTACCTGCAGAGACCAAATTCGCACGTCTCACACGCAAATCGAAGAAAAAGTGAAAAGAGAAGGGATCTCCTAATGGCGAGAACTCACTCTACTGTAAAGGTCCCTACCTCACAGTTCTATCACCCGTCATATCCCTCATCCCTGCTGCTGTAACATGTGTTACCTCAAGATTGTAAGTCCTGGACCACAGTTCTGAATGAATATAACGACTCTCATTCTAAGTACTATTGTTGCCTCATCTCTCTTAAGTGAAAGTGGAAGAATAATGAAATGAAATTAAATGATGTAAAGTGGAAAGAATAACTGAACATCTTCTAACGTATGGGCCGGTCACGTTAAGTTAATTTTGTCTACCTGGTTCACATCATCGCTCGACAAAATAAGTTGGTAGCACTGTACGCTTAGTTGCGAATTCCTTGTAAGTGGTCTGCCGCACCGTGCGTGCGTGCGCGCGAACTGTAAGAAGCTAACAGCGAGAACTCTGCCTTCTATATGGCAGCGAAAAAGTAATATCATGAACTTTTGAAAACCATTTAATTGACTGTGAAAAGCACAATGGCATTACATTCACAACTACATGACTCGCATTATCGACCAAATGAAAGCTACTAAATATTAACTGTGGTTTAAAATTAAAATATGTTTTAAATTTTATGTTAAATGCTGAATGTGGTTATTAACTAGTCTAATGAAATTACATAATTACGGCACACACAGAGGAATAATTAAAACATAAAGTCATAAATGTTAGTACAGATACGGTAATACTAAAACAATTTACTTATTGTTTTAAATTGCTATAGTAACTGTATAATTAAATTTCAAAATCTATTTACTGATTGAACTATTGAAACCATGTTTTAACAGTAACTAAAATGGAATATTTGATTATGGTAATAATTTTAATTGGCTTGAACAGAAATTTTAATATTATAATTAATAAGGAATTTTATTGGCTGGGTGGGTGGGGAAATTAATTCAATTAATCTAGGTTATTAATTAATTGGGGGACGGAGGTTAATTCAAAATTTTGCTTGCTACGAGATTAATTTAAACATTCTATCATTAAGGTGGGTGGGTGGGGAAATTAATTCAATTAATAATTTGACTAAATTTTAAGTTGATTAATTTGAAGGGATGGTGGCTTGGCTGTGAGAGGTGAGGAACGAAATGCGCCTCCACCAGTGTTGTAAAACGAATATTTTAGTTGGTTTTACATAAAATTTATTGTGGTTGGGTGGCTGTAGCCAGAGGTTGGCACTTTATAATGAAATTAAGTGGTTAAGTTAAGGGTGAGGGTTACGGTTAAATGAAATATATATATTAATATAAGTATGGTGGCTTTACTCTACATAAGTTAGTTACAAATACTACACGGTTGTACTACATATTTTAGGTTGGAGGGGAGCGGCTGTTTAAATATTTATGTTGATCTACTCTGTGATGGGTGACCCTTTGGACACCTTAGACCTCACCGTTGGCATGATGCCGGAGGCTGATGATGATTGTGTCGGCTATCGATGGATGGCGGCACGTCGTGGGTCTCGACTCAGGACCATCCTGGCGAGGTGGTGACGGCTGGAAGGCTTGAAGGAGACAGACCCCGATTCCCCCGATACATTACATTATATTGACACACTTCAGTGCCGGTGGGGAGAATCGCTGAGGCCCTCGTCTTGTGCAACCCCTGACCTGATTGCACTGCCGTCGTCGCTAGCCCGTCCTCCAGGCGAGGTTGTTGGTAATCATAACACTGTGTTACATGTGCACTGTTTGGAGACTGGTTTATCAATCATTTTGTTCCTGAGGTACAGGAATATTAAGCCCGAAACGGGATTCCATTTAACGTGCTGTTATTCTTGGATAGTGCACTTGGCCATCCAGAAGATTTAGACAATGTTCATCCTGATGTGAAAGTCGTTTATTTGCCTCCCAGAACCACCTCACTCCTGCAACCAATGGATCAAGGTGCTATTGCGACACTGAAAGCGTACTACCTGCGGCGTACATTTTCACAGGCAATCAAAGCGATTGACAGCTGTAAATAAACCACCCTTTGTTACTTTTGGAAAGGGTACAATAACCTAGATGCAATAAAAAACATTGCATCATCTTGATCTGTATTTCAGGATTCAACACTGAATGCAGAGTGGAGAAAATTGTGTCCGGAAATGGTTAAAGACTTCAAGGGTTTCGTTTATGGAAAGCCGATTGAGATGGATTCTATGCTAGGATATTTTCAGCAAGCTACGGAGATGTGTGTCAAGCTGACACAGCAATTAGAGTTTGAAGTGGATGCAAGTGACATCAACGAGCTTCTTGAGAGCTACAGCGAGGAACTTACTAATGATGATCTCATTGAGTTGGAAGAATTACACAATTCAGTTGAAAATAAGCCAACTGAGTCACTAACCACGGACGAAAAAACATTCACAAAAAGGGACTGGCAGAAGTGTTTCAGTTAATAGACTCGGCGCTATTAAAATTATAATCTATGAATTCTGACAATGAACATTTTGAGAATGTTCGTCGGCGTGTTTATTGTGATATCTCCAGCTACAAGACCATCTAAGAAGAAAAAAAGTGTGTGACAACACAATCAACACTCGACATGTTTGTGAGACATTCTCAAAACGATCCACGACCTTCAACTTCCGGAGAGGGGCAGGAAGAAATTGGTTCACAAGACACCTCACCGCCCTCTCCTTTAAGTGATGACATTTCCGACTCTTCTTAGTGCCCTCCTCCTCCTAAAACTAGGAAAGGCGAGAGAGAGAGAGAGAGAGAGAGAGAGAGAAAGGTCAGAACTCTGCTGTGTTTATGCATGCCCACCTGTCCCTCCCCCAAACAAAATACAGAGATACAGTAAATACTGGCCCTGCCTGCCGTGACGTAAACTCAGACACAGAATTATGTTAAAGTGAACCTAATTGTTTAGTGTTACATTTCAGTGTAAGGTATCTTATGTAGTATTTTTTGTGTTTCATAGTTTATTCATCGTATGTAATTTATTATGTTTATAAGTTAATGCTTTCCATGGCACGTCAGTATGTGTAGTTAATGCATGTGGATAATTAACTAGTAAATATACATTACTACATGCACCTCATTTTGTATTTCCTAATATAAAAGGCTCCACATGTCCACCACCTATGCCACTTTCAATCTGTGCACAGTTGTTTACTTTACACTTCTGCAGAGCTTATGCAGCAACAAATGTGAACGAGAAGATACTTCCGTGTGTGTCACGACTGCGATAGTCATATGGCTACGTGTGCACTACAGTCGCTATGCATGTGGGTTCAACCAAACGTTGAAACATCTCCTGTTGGAATGCCGATGGACGAAGCATTGCCAAGTCTACCGTCACAATGCCGATGGACTATTGTGCCACACGCACCACACACATACAAGTAACACAATAACAACATGTGCATGTTACTTATGTTAATGTATTCTTTCGTCCTTAATTATTTCTTTTTAGTTTTACAAATACAGTACAGTACATTCTTCATTAATTAAAATCACACATTTAAATACATAAGTTTCTTGCGAATTTCTGCTAGTACCGAACCTACAATTAAACTTATGAAAAATTTTAGTTACGAAACGGACTCCAGAACATAAACCTTTCGTAACTCGGGGGATTACTGTACTACAATTAGATTTTTCATTTCTTTTGGAGTGAGTCTTCTGGGCAGAGTCATCTCACTTACCCAGTGTTGGCCACTGGTATGGTCGGCAGTGGGGCATTCTCCAGGGAACCTCCCTGTAACGCCCTTCTTGGGTTTCGGACTTGCCCCTACAGGAACGCCAAGGCACCTGGTGCTTGGTGGATGACTCAGGATCGGGAGCCCTGCGGGAGCTCCACAGGTCTGCCTGGTGAGCAAACTGGAGAGTTCCGCAGGTCTGCCTGGTGAGCAAGCAGAGGAATCCTCGGGAGAGGAGTCTCGGTGGCCTGCTCGTTGGGAACTTCCACCTGCGAAGCTCGGTTGGAGATGGGCAGAGCCCCTGACTGGGGGGCGGCTGCCAGGTGAACTGTTGGATGCTGGTGGTGGCTGTCGGCCTGACAGCTGGAAGCCAGAGTGGCTCGGGTACGCGGCACATAGCCCACCACTGTTGGATTCATGAGGAGGTACAGGGTACAGGCATGGTGCCGGGCCCTGAAGAATGGGCCTGTAGTCTGCAGTCTGAGACTAGGTGGTCTTGGAGGTGGCACGCCTTTGACTGGGGCCTGCCAATGTACCATCCCGAGTTGAAGTTTCTATTGTCATGGGAGGTGTTTGGAGTTCAGCCAGATGCATCCACAGGGGGCTCTTCTGGTAAATCTTGCCTCATATATTGGACTCAGAATAAAGGTGTTTCTGCTGATGTGGAGCTGCGGAGTGGTCAGGAGTGAAGGTTCTATTGTTCCAGGGGTCCATCTCTGCAGGATGAATGTTCTGCGGCTTGCCGAAGTCTGTCTTCTGTCGAATAGTTCGAAGAGGTGCAGGCTTGATTGCAGTGTGTTGTGTCTTCTTGATTGTTCCACTCTCATCTTGTACCCAGTACACATTGCCTTCTCTCTGTAAAACCGTGTAGGGTCCCTCCCATCTGGGAGCTAGGCCTGCATGGAAGTGTTGTCCCTGGTTTGAGAATAGGTGTGTTCGAAGGAAACTTGTTGGTCTTCCTGGAGAGGTGGGCTTGTTGTTTTCTCTACCCTAGGGTACTTGCAGTCAATGTAGGCCGACTGGCGTTCATTGGCCTTCATAGTGCGAAGCTGGGACACCTTCCTGATATCCATGGGAGAAGGACGAGAGGAAGGTGTCCAGTCCCATTTCCATTCTCCTGGCCGTCTGAGTGTCTGCCCCAGTAATAATTCGCTTGGAGTAGTGTTCAGGGCATCGTTTTGGCGATGTCGAAGGTTGAAGAGGACTGTGGCAAGGACTTGTCCCAATGCCTATGGTCCTTCTGTGCATAGATCCTCTTGCCCTTTTTAAATTCTTGATTATGCCATTCTGTAGGATTGGCTTGTGGGCAGTAGATGGGAGTGGTTTATTGCTTTACTTCCCATTGCTGACAGACTTTGGCCCATAAATGGCTTGTAAATTGGATGCTATTGTCTGTCAAAATGCTGCGAGGATACCCACATCTGGGGAAGACTTCGTTTTGGAGGGTCCTGATGATAGTGTTGGTTTCAGTATTGCAGAGAGGGAATGCTTCCACGTTCCACCCAGCGTGAAACCATGTCTGTGATGACCACTAAGAATCTGTGTCCACTGGTGCTCCGAGAATATGGTCCCATGATATCCAGGGCGATTTGAGTCAAGGGTATCTTTAGTCTGCGAGGAGTGCCTTGGATTTGAGCAGTGGCATGTGGTTTCAGGGTGGCACATGTAGTGCATTGGGCCACATACTCGTGTATGTCTTTGGTTGCCCCTCTCCAAGTATATCTTTGCTGGATCTGGTGCACAGTGTTGTCCATTCCTGAATGACTGGCAAGGATGTGGTCATGGAAGTGTTGGCACAGGGAGAGCCGTAGAGAGTGTGGCACCCACAACTTTCAGTCTTGATGGAGGTTGGGCCTCATCCAAATGAGCACTTGGTCTTCCTTGTAATTGGTGGTTCGGTTGGTAAGTAGATGTCGGATTTCTGGGTTGGCTTGTTTCTCTCTCACGAACAAGATGAGATCATTTTGGAAGGAGACCTTCTAAAGTTGATGAGATAGATCCTCTTTTTTTATTTGGAGTGGTTCTGGGGGAAGCATTCTCCCAGTGATGTAGCTCCTCTGTTTCTTGGACTAGTTCTGGATTTCTGGAATGAGCATCAGGGACCTGATTGAGCTTCCCTGGGCAATGTTGGATTTCAAATGAAAATTCTTGTAAAAGAATGGCCCAACAAGCTAGCTTGGTTTTCTTGGCACTGGAGGTGCGAAGTCATTGTAGCACTCAGTTGTCATTTCGGATGACAAGGGGTTTGTCTTCCAGCAGGTAACGATATTTCCATATCGCCCAGACCACACCCAAACACTCCTGCTCGTGGGCATTTTATTTATGCTCGGTTTTGTTGATTAGGGTGCTGGCGAAGCTGATGACCCTTCTTTGTCCTTGCTCATTTCCTTGGTAGATTATGGCACCTAAGCCAATTTTACTGGTGTCAGTCTGCAAAATGATGGAGGTGTCGGGATCTGGTCGGTGGAGCATGGGTAGGTTGGCGAATCGAGCTTGGAGCTGCTTGGTGGTTAGCAGGGCTCCATACCCATATTTTTCAATTGGAGCTCATGAGCTGATTTAGTAGCCCCATGTAGTGTGCAATGTCTGGCGCAAAGTCTCTCAGCCAGTTACACAGCCCAAGGAACTGGCGTAGCTGCTTAAGGTTCTTTGGAGGTTCGGCTTGCAGTATCTGCCTTACTTTCCCTGGCTGAGGCTTTTTTCTCTCTGGCATGATGATGTGTCCTATGTACTCGGCCATCTCTTTCCCGAAGTGGCACTTCTCGAGCTTGGCTGTGAACCCATAGAATTCCAGTATTTCCAGGACTCTGTTTAAGTGTTCTTGGTGGGTAGCCCAGGCTGGAATGAATATGATAATGTCATCCAGATAGGTGATGCAGAACTTGCCCAGGTATCCAGCTAGAACTGTAGAGTTCATCATCCTCTGATATGTAACAGGGGCATTCTTCAATCCGAAGGATATTGCTCGGAATTGATACTGTTCTCCATCGAGTGAAGTAACAGCGGTGTATTTTCGGGCCTCTGGATGGACATTTATTTGCCAGTATCCACTTCTCATTCCCATAGTGGAAAATATTTTAGAATTCCCTAAGCTTCATAGAGTATTGGGGATTTTGATGGCAGGCTGAGAGCATTATCTGGTTCAATGGAGAGTAACCAACACAGAAGCGGGTATCCCCATCCTTTTTCTGTACCAATACGACCCGGGAGTTGTATGGAGACTCAGTGGGTTCAATAATCCTCTGCTGCAACATGTGAGCGATTTGCTATCTTATTATACTCTGCTTCTTCTCGGAGACTATCCCCGGTCGGTTGTAGATGGGCCTCGAATGCTGTAGTTTTGTTGTGTGTGGCGACCTTCGTCTGTAGCAGCAGGCATCCTGCTTAGAATGCAACCACATGTTGATTGAGTAGCTCAGTAATTTCCTGGAGTTGTGATCCTGAGCTCAGAGTTTATGTCCTCCATACTGATTGTTTGCTGATGGCTGTGGCGTGTCTCGTTTTTTTTACAAGGTAGACACATTGATGTTCACAGTCAAGGATGCAATCGTTGGCTGCTAGCCAAGGCTCGCCTAGTAGCAAGTCTTCATCCAAGACTTCGGAGACTACAAAATTGGCTGGCTCTGTTCCAGCTGGCGTGGTCAAGAGCAGTTGTATTTCTTCCTGGAGTGGTAAATACTGACCTGCTTGTGCGAGTTGTACTGTTTTCTCTCTCTTCACAAGCCTTTCCTGGTCCTCAGGGGTCAGTAAGCTACTGTTGAGAAAATATACAGAAGATACTGTGTCCAGGGTGTTGAGCATGTCCTTCCCCTGGAGCTTGACATTTATTTAGGGTGAAATGTGGTGGTTAAAGGTCGTTTTGAGACTTAAGACACTTCCTTTGTGAGCTGCTGGGTTGTCGGGTCTGGTCTGGCCCACGGCACTCCAGTTTCCCGATGGTGTGTCGGCTAGTATGTCACTGGCCCCTTTGTTCTGGTAGCGGTCCCCCTGGCATGCTCTGTATGTTTCATAGTATATATGTGGGTGGTAACTGGGGCAGTACCAACATTTTGGTAAAGTGGGCGGTGGTGCTAGCCTTGGTTTTGGTGGAACCTCTTGAGATGTGTGCTGGTGGTGGTCCCTTGGTTGGTGGGCGCTCGTCCAGCATTATGGTCGGTGTCAATGCCCTTGGTCCTCTCGAAGAAAGGGTCGCAAAGCTACTTTCATCAGCCCTAGTATTGCGGTGATGCAGTGCTCTTCCCTGCCTCCTGGATGCACACTGTCATAAATTTGCACCTTGTGCCATATAAAGACTTCTCAGTCCTCATGTGGGCCTTGAGTGGTACTATACAGGTCTCTTGTGAGGTGATCAACTACCTCTGATCCTGCGAATTATTTGATTAGGCATTCTTTCAGCTGTTTCCATGTTGTGTTATACTCTCCACATTTTCCCCACCAAACGTGAGTTGGTCCCTTCAACTGGTGCCTGACTCGTTGGATCCAGTGTTTCTGGATACCTGGTTGGTTGAACACTCCTCCTGGCATTCGTCAAGAAATTTTGCAGGATTCTCGTGTGGCTTTCCCGAAAATTCAGGTAGAATCATCCGGTCGGGATGTTCTCTGTCATTCACTGTATTTTGGGTAATTTCTGGCCTTGGTATCCGCCTCTGGCTATCTCGATCCTGGCTGTGGCAATGCAGGCATTGAAAGGTGAGCCCATTAAATTCTCTAGGTACGTCCGCCCATCCTAAGCATCTGTAATGGTAGATAAGAGGGTAAAAGTGACACTGGATGCGATATTCTCCCTGTCCTGTACACTGAGGGTGTGCACAGTATTGTTGGTGCTAAATGCCGTCTTTGCATCTAAACTCTAATCTGTATAAGTTTCGTGGTGTGTCTTCCCAACCTAAACACAGTGATGGAATTCGCGGCTGCAGTGGGCGCAGGTAATTGTGTTCTGGCCCGGTCGGACACATGCCTTTTGGGCTAAAAGTCTCCCATCTCTCCTCCTTCTGGATTGTGTGGTTCCATGTTTGTGGTTTGTTATGGGCGCTACGAAGTTTATGTTGACTACGAACTGTTTGAGGGTCTACGTGGGTGTTGTTCTTGGCCAACTCTTCGATCGCCAACACATTGGGAGCCACGAGAAAAAAATCTTGTTGCCTCTTACTAGGTTTTGAAAGTAAATACTGAAGTGTAAGACCTACTAAGTGCAGTTTGTGTGGAGCATGAGACTTAGGGGAGCACATGGCAAGTATGGTTCCAGTGATCTGTCCCTTACATGACGAGTGACTGTCGCTCTTGGCCAGGTATGATTGCTGGAGTTTTTAGAGGGACAGATATTTCATATATAGCACTATAGGTTCAATAGTCACTCACCTAAAATAAGGTTTCGAGAAGACGGAGCTTCTTGGTAGAGATTGTAGCAGGAGGGTGCCAATCGTCGAGCAACCTCAGGACTGGCCCGGCCTTGGGATGTGGAGGAGTTTTTGGACGACTTAGCAAAGGCAGCACACTCCTTCGCACGCCTCGTAGTATTTTTCTGAAGTCTGATTTCGGGGGAGAAGTTTTCGGATTTGAGTATTGCTGGCAGAGTTCGGGTAATTTCGAGGCATCGCCTTGTATCGGCACTGCTGGCAGGATAACCCTGCTACGGTATACTGACAGTTTATGGCACTGGTTGTTGCGTAATAAGGCGGCTTGCCTTTTTGCTTATGCATGATCTACTTCACTACACTGCTCGGGCTGAGACATTAAGTGAAATAAAAGGTATGGATAAATGCAGTTATTATATATTGAAGTCAACAATATACAAATTTGGTGGCACATGAGTTTTTACAGGCACTGAAGTACAAGTTACTGAATTTACAAGTCATTGAATTTACAATCTTTACACAAGTTCACTTGCTACAATTGTTTACACTGTCTCTTTACTATACAATTATTAAAGAATTCAGAGATTTTAACTAATAACACATTATTACTGATTACTGCCGAAAGTTTTTGCTGTTCTCTCTATTACTGAGCTTCGCTCTCGCGTGGTCCTACAGAACTACCTTTAGATAAACTTATTTTCCAGTTCAACTACTTCCGGAACACATTGCATGCAGAACTGAGCTTAGTACTGTAGAGCAAATATGGCATGCGCGGGGCAGGCTAGCGGCATTCGCCACCGAGCACTACTGACACTCAATGTAGGTAAAAGTGCAAGAGTTTGGGTGTGGCACAAGGAATCCACCGACAGTTAGATTAAAGGTAGGGTATCGCAGAGAGCACCTTACGGACATCAACCCTCTGTGACGGACTGTTTTGTGTGGGCTGGGGCATCTCATGGACATCAACCCCAGCGAGTATGGAAGGAAAATATGTTTTCAGGTAAACTTAATGGTAATCTGTTGGCACCTTGCGGACACCAACCAACAGTATCGGAGAGGAATGAGCGGCACCTCACGAACATCAACCGCTCAAGAAGGGGAGTGCCAAGGAGACTCGGTGGTCAGGTCGATCCCCTAATGAGTGACTAGGCAGGGCTGAAGATCTCTCTTTCATAACCGAATCTTTAGGGGTTCGAGCAGAGTGGGTGGCCTCCCGAGGGGGTGGTGCTAATGAGACTTTGCAGTGAGGCAGGCTAGAGGCAGGCTCTAGGCAGGAAGGCTAACTACGCTGTGTGAAATATCGCCGCATGGGCACATGAAGGAAAAAAACACAAAATCTAAATATCTCTATTCGGTGCCATGAAAAAATTAAAACACTAACTAGTTTATGCCAAAATTAATTATTAAGATACAAAAAAGGCTTACAATTTATAAATATGTGAAATAACAAATACAAATATTATTAGGTTTACAAATATTTGGTGGTAGCTGCGCATGGCTGTGGTTTGTTTACAAAAGACGTGAATAAAAATAAACATGAGGTAAAGTATATTGAATGTTAAAAATACAAACAAGGTGCGGCATCAAGTGGTATAAGGAATGTAAAACTTCTTAACTCTATTCTTACTGAAGGGACAAGCAAATCTGCAGCTGAATGTGAATAGAAATCTAACCGGCGCGATTGAAATGTGTCAACATTTTAAACTCTCGAGCAGCCTTATCAGCACTTCAACCATCTAACCAGTTATGTTCTACAAGTTCTGTCAGAAGAACATCAAGGCTCTTTGCTGCAAGAAATTGACTGCTGGCTGCCATGCTGGGATCAAAACAAGATACAGCTCTTGGCTATTTGTTTATAAGAGGTGAACTCTGACTCATGCTGAGTAAAAATTTCTGTAAACACTGTCTAACATCTTGACACAATTCAAGAATCTGCACTTCTTTCAGTCCCTTTATACTTTTTAATGCTCTTTTGGTTGCAAAATCAAGCTTAATAATTTTAACAGGCAGCAAAATATTGTTATCACTAATGTCAACTTTAACAACTGAAGCTGCAACTTCAATTACTTCAGGTTTTACAACGTGTTCCAGTTGTTCTCTCATCATTTCAGTGAGACAGAATGCAAATATGGAGACAGTGGAGCATCTGACAGAAATTCAGAAAGAAATGGTTCCAATTCCCCAGAAAACGATTTGAAAATACTAACTTTGCAGGAAGGAGAGCATCAGAAGTGACTTACATTACTACCCTGTAACAACCACATGAGGGAGCCTATACTTTTTTCTATTTCATTCACAAAAGCGTTTAAGATTTGGTATCATTTCAATTCCATGCTGGGATACATAACTGTTTTCAAGTCAGCACACAGCACAAAACTTTACAGTTCCATTTGGTGATCTGCATTCCGCTTTGAAAGAACCATGTCTGGGGAAGAACAATAAGCTATAAAATGCAATAAATTAGCCAGGCAAGTATATGAAGCAAAACAAAAATAAGTAATATACTTACACAACATGCAGTACACAACTTCCAATGTCCAACATCTCTCCGTCTACACCATCGGCTTTCATATCTGCCTATAGATCCCTCAATAACTTGGGGTTGATGTTTGGTCCATCCATAGATATTTACATAATTTCCTTGGGACAGATAGGAGAAATTCCATCCTTCAATGCATACACCAGATGAGATGCTGTGGTATGTGAAAGGAACACTGATTTTAAGTAACGAGTTTTCACTTCACAATATTAACTGTCCCAGAACCTTACATAGATGTCAATTTGTTGCGTTTGAGAAACTTTATCAAGGGATTCATCAAACCCAAACACCATGAACTCACGCGCAGATAAATTGCTTAACAGTTCTTTCTCGAAATATGGAGCGAGCCCATAAACAACTGTGTATACTGTTTTCAGCCTCTGAAGCTGCATTTTTTGGGCAATTTGACTGTCAGGAAACATTTCCTTAAACAGAAGAACAACTTGGCCAGCAGACCTGAGTGACTTGTGAGTCATAACAGAGTGAAAGCACCACAAAATATCTGCTTTAGTTACACTGTCATTGAATAAAAAAGTTTGTAAGCCTCCTCTTGACTTGTCACACTTCTGCTGTACAATACCCAACGAAGAGCTGGTATCAGGCTGAACTGCAACAGGATTTAATGCTTGTGGTGTTGCAATATTCGTGACAGAGCCTGTTAAGCTGAATAAATTCTTCAGTGAAATAGAGTTCCTTGCAGAGTTGCTAGCTAGCGTATGACTTTTAGAACTTAAGTGGCTAGTGACTGCACGAGACCCAGATTACTTAAACAAAAACTTTGGAACACAGCTTGCAATATGCCATGTTCATGCTTTGGCATCTCTCGCCAGCCAATAAAACTGAGGCTCCTGCAACCAGTTTAATTGAAACCGAGTTTTCTTTTGACATTTTTTTACGTGAAATTCATCTGGACTACCTGTGAACACAGGAAATGATGCACAAACTAGTAAAAACGATAAAACATAATTGATCAGACAAAACCCATGGTAATAATAAAAACGATGGTCCTTCATGCAGTTGGGCAACTGCCCTAGCAGGGGTCTCCTACGCTCAGCTTTCCTCTTTCCATTCTTCACATACCATTCATTTACAGAAGTTATTTGAATTTAGACAGTCGTTAAGATGTTGGCTTAAGATCTAAACCTATTTCACATCACTCACATTAAAAGTGCCAGAGAAGTGATTATACCAAGTGCCGATTATCTGACTATTTTTAACACGTAGGCCTAATTACAAAACAAAAAAAAAAATCATTTATGAAATATTTGTTATTAAGATTAACAGTCGAGTCCTGACTATACATGAACTACGGACTTAACTGAATTAGAGGATTTTGCAAGAAATTAATTAATGAAAAGGTCACGTGACCCGATTTTTTAATTATGAAAATGACTACATATTGTGTCAACATATTTTTGCCTTTTGAATATATCAACCGCATAGCTAACAGACGGGGTCGTCAGAAATTAACAACAAAATCATTACAAAAACAAAAATATAGTAAATAGCCATTTTGCACACAGCCTAAGAACCACAAATATCTTGTGAAAACATATTAACTATTGGTAATGTGGTGAATACTTACGTGATAATATAATACTGCGACAAATTTACACTGCAATCGGCATATGCACAGTAAGAATATAACCAAGAAGCCAATGATGAATGTGTGCACAGGAAGCACACATAATTTTGGTAGTTCAATTCGTTGACGAAAATCAACTTCAAACATTGGTGCACACCAATTCCTTAATATTCCCTCATACACACATCGTGAATTGTACGATAAGATACAGTTACAAAGGTGAACAGCAATGCGGCAACAAAGAAATGTATCGTTTAAAATTATATTGCAGCCTCGTGTACAATCGATTATGACATCAGTCCAATCTCTCGCAGTCTCACACTTCAATTGATTACGAAATATCAACTGCTATTGGCGACATTGGCTGACATGCCACAATATATTTACAATAATACCACATTTTTCAAATACTGAAGGGAAGATTTGCGTTTTGAAATGATTCCGAATTGCTAAACATACATTTTTTTCATAATAGTAAACAAATGCAGACTGAATTGTCAACAAAAAAAATTTCCTGACTTTTCCATGACTTTTACAGGTTAACTGGAATTCCCTGACTTTTCCCAGTTTTCCTGGTTGCTGGCCACCCTGATAGAATTAACAAAACAGAAATAATGGTAGCTAAAGAAATATTATATAGTTTATGAAATTTCATTTTCGAAAATTATCATTCAAAATAGAAAAATGTACTAGAATTACTCAAACACGTTAACAAACATTGACTAATAAGAGTTTTGTTTGAAAATTAAATGCATTAAGTAACCAAGTCCTTGTTTTCTATGTACTCCTTTTCAGAGACTCATAAGTCCCGAATAGTCACTGGAAGTCCATGTTTCTCAAATTGTTAAATTGAGGCATATTTGACGTAGCACACTTTTTTTTTTAAAACCAGCACTTATCTTCAGTGTACCCACTCATACTCATTACCTTAATACAGAACTGGTCCCCTTCAATTTTTAAAACCTGTCCAGGAAAGTTCTCTCCCTCGTAGTTCACAATTACAAAACTTGACACTCGGATGCTATCTGTTTTGTTGCCCCTGTCTTAGATTTATTCTACACATGCGTGCATTTCTTTATCTGCCTCTTCTTTCTTTCTCATGTATTCTTCGATGTTATCACTGGAAGAAATATTTAATTTTCTCGTTTTTATGGCTTTCGTTTTTGCACGTAGTTCTTTCTTTTTCTGATGTTATTTTTTTTTTTTTCATTTTTTTGTTCTGCTTGCTTCTTTCCATAATATTAATTGTAAGCTTAGGAAGAAACTACACAAGGAATATTTTTTTTTTCTGTTTACTGTCTTCTGGCCAACAGAGACTTCTTGAAAGGAGATGGAAGTGTTTCTAAGTTTTGCACATGTTTCCTCTATGTTTACATACCCACTTTCCTTACCTGTCAAAATGAGGTAAGGCAAATTTGTTAAATGTGCTGTAGGCTGATCACCTGCTATACTGGTACTTCTTTGAGCAGTATTTCCAAAATCCGCACTTTGGCCTGGTTTTCATTAGATGCTGATGAATCGTGAACTTTCTTGCAAAAGATATAAAGTGATTTATCACACTCTGGCTCTACCCACTAAACATTCCTTTCGATTTTTTTCTTTGAATATTGCAGTTTTTTCTTCTCCAATAATGGATTAAATGAACTATATGGGTGATTCGCTGTCTTTGAGCAACTGGTCATTTGCATTTTGTATAACAATTTTCTTCTGATTTTTCTCCTGCTCTGTAATGGCTCATTGTTGAACCCACTCCTAGGTACTGCTCTCAGGTGTTTCCTGTTACGCCTGTAAACTGAACCATCAAGTGTCCTCAATATGTAAGAACAAGGGGCATCAAATTTACTGTCAACTGTTAGTTAAGGAAGCGCTACTGCACTTTTGTCAAAGTATAACTTTTGATTCTCTTGCTGACTACAAAGCCTAGCGGATACATCAGCCTGAACACACGACTTAAGTAAATCAGGGTGATTGGGGATTTTGGATTTGAGGCGACGGTGCAACAGCATTTGAGCTGGAGACAGCCCAATCCCTGCAATGATTGTGTTTCTATACCCAAGGAGTGCAAGAGACAACGGAATTTTAGTCTCCGTCACTTTACGCAACAAGCATTTTGCAATGCCTACTCCTTTCTCGGCAAGCCCATTAGCCTGAGGAAAATGTGGGCTAGTTGTTTTAATTGTAAAGTTCCAGCATTCCGCAAACTGCTCAAACTCATAGCTGCTAAATGGTACATTGTCTGAAACCACAAGATCTGGACTGCCAAAATGAGCAAATACTTCTTCAAATGCTTTGATTACATCAGTAGATGATAGTCCTGAGAAATTTTAGCTCCAACGATTTCGAAAATAGTCAATAATGACAAGAAAACTTTTACTTGCAAACTCTAGGATATCAGCTCCTAGATGAGCTCAGGGCCTATGGGGCTGGATGAGGTATCGTTGGCTCCTTAGCGTTGGACCTTTGATATGTTTGGCACACTTCACAATTACTTACAATACTTTTTATGTCGCATGACATATTGGGCCAGTACAATACTTCTCTGGCTCTGGCTTTACACTTAATAACACCAAAATGGGTTTCATGAATCAAATTGAGCATTGCTGGTTTAAGGGACACAGGTACAAAAATCTTGTGCCCAACGAAAACTAAGCCATCTACAAATTCAATCAAGTGTCGAATTTTCCAAAACATTTTGCATGTATCGGGTACTAGTGCTTTCGTACTAGGCCAGCCTTCAGAGAACCCTTTTACTAAAGCATAAAGCTGGGGATCCCGAGCAGTGACTTCTCTGAACTCCCCTTTTTTCTTGTCAGACATGGGAAAATTAGACACTAGAGAGAGGACTGCAAACTGCAGATCATCAACAGAGCTACTACCATGTGCTAAATCTGCACAAGACAATGTATCTTCTACATTCATTTCCTTTCCTTGTCGATAGATCACAGTTACTGAATAACGAAACAATTTAAGACGAATATTTTGAATACGTGGTGATAATGAATTTAAATACTTGTCCATGATATTCGTCAACGGCTTGTGATCACTGTGGACTGTAACTGGCCTTCCATAAGGGAATTCATGAAACCTCTTACACCCAAACTTAACAGCCAAAAATTCCAGCTCTATGGGTGCCCACTTCTGCTCAGCTCTGGTTAAACTTTTGGAAGCAAATGCAATTGGCCTGCCATTTTGTAAGGCACAACAACCTATACCCAAAGAAGGGGCATCCGTTTGTATTACAAGTTCTAGGTTAGGGTCATACACCCCTAGAACAGGTGCAGAACAGATCAGGCTTTTTAAGGCTACAACTGCAGACTCCTGCTCATCTGACCATCGTTAAGGCTCATTGTTTTGGGTGAGGATTCTCAAGGGAGCAGAGACTTTAGCTAGGTTAGGAATAAATCTACCTACATATTTCACTAGTCCAAGAAATCACAGCAACTCTGGTTTATTGTTAGGTGCCGGCATGCACAGAATAGCATCAACATGCTTCTTGTCTGGCTCCACACCTTGAGACGAGATTACATTTCCCACATAACTAACACATGAAACTAGATATTGGAATTTTGAATCATTAAACTTAACATTGCATTCTCTTGCTCTACATAACACTTTACGTACTATAGATTCCAACTCTACTTTTGAATTAGCCCTCATAATAATGTCATCAAAGTACACCTCTACTCCATCAATCCCACCAAATATTTCCGACATTTTTCTCTGAAATATTTCAGGGGCACAACTAAGCCCAACAGGGAGGTGATTAAACTTAAACCTCCCAAATGGAGTGACAAAACCGCAAAGATCTGAACTAGCTTCATCGAGAGGAACCTGAAAGAACCCATTTGACAAATCACACGTAGCATAATATTTAAACCCTGCTAGTCATGATGCTAGGTCCTCTGGAGATGGAATGGGATGTATTTCATGCTGAATGGCTTTGTTCAGATTGTTAGGGTCAAGACATAGTCGTAGGTCACCACTCTGTTTTTCAACAATGACAAGATTACTCACCCATGCAGTGGGACTGATCACTTTATAGATTACACAAGACCTCTCTAAAAGTTTCAATGCTAACTTCAGCCTGGTAAACAAACTACGAGGGACTCTACAACAAGAGTTAGCAACAGGGGACACACATTGATCTACATGAATGGTAAGTGTCTTACCAGGAAACTGTCCTAACCTTATGAAGACATCTTCAAACTCTTTAAGTAATACTTCCTTGATGGTTGCTGAATCTTGAGCCACAGCACTAACACATTGTACTATGTGCAATACCTGGCAAGCAATCCCAGTAATGGAACAGCTAGTGGGACATCCACAACCTCAAATCGTAACTGTTGCACTACATTTAGAACCACACAAGGCAGTGTGATAGAGCCCACATGAGGTATCTCAAACTCACCATACGGTGTTGTAAATTACCTTGCCAATTTTCAAGGGGGAAAACAGATAAATTTAGGTAAATAAGAAAAAACTCAATTAATTTAAGCGATCTCGTTAATTCATGAGTGTTAAAATTAGATGATGAGGTTTTTTTTAGCTAGAGCTGAGAAAGTTGTAAGTTGTCTGAAAATATAGAAGGTTTTTACCATAGAATTTAATTAATAAATAATTATAAACATTATTAATTGGTAAAGTTGGTACTGAATGGATTTGCATGGATTTTTGATTGATTAACTTTTTTTATTACTCTGGAACCCCGACCAGTTATTAACCAGAATAATCAAAAGCATACTGTAATTGTATATTAAGTCACTTTTTATTATATTTTTATGTTATACATGTAATTTCTCAATTTTTCATAGTATGATTGGTAATTTTACATTACAGTCACAGAGGTGATTCTATTTAATTTATTGCTATCCCCTACATATTTATTATCGTCCAATACATTGTAAATAGCTGCTCGAGCAGAAAATTAAAATGTGTGGTAATACAAGCTGTGCAGTTTAAAGCTAAGAGAAGAGAACTGCTACTAGCAGCAAAAGCACAGGTTGTGTACATAATGATTGTTTAAATGTATTGTGCATAATATGGCTAAGTTAACGTCAAATAAATCATTTTTCAGAATGAGATCAGTATTGACACCAAGATCAAGAAGCAAGGCAAGTGGCATTGTGTTGACTTGAGCAGCTGTGTCGAGCTTGAAATAGATAATGGTAGTAAGAACAGTAATGGGCTCCCACAACGAACGATTGTCAAGGCGAGCAGGATTACCAACTTCTGCGACATAAAGATACTGAAAAGAATCAATGACGTCTTCTACCTGATGTGACTGTGATTCTAGATTGATTGAAACTTCATTTGCTTGACGGGAGCTATGCGGCTTGCTTTGTTTACCAAATACTACTGGATCATTGACAGATGTACCCTTACACACTGCTGCGAAATGATTCTTCTGCTGGCATTTTACACAAGTTTTATTCGCTGCGGGGCACGTTTTCTCACGCCCATGATTATAGCCGCAAAACCCGCACATTTGCTTAGACATAGGCCTACATCTTGAATAACCTGGTTTTTCAGAAACTGGGGGTGACTGAACTGCGAGGAAGTCACTGGTGATTGTACTTGAATTTGCACTAACAGGTGTGCTCTGCATGACTTTCAACTGACTGCGGCTCTCTATAGCTTTTTCAAACGTTAAATCACCTCCTGTTTGCAGCAACTTGTCTTGCATTTGTGCACCATTGATTCCTGCTAATAAAATGTCACGACACAGAGAACTTTCTTGAATGCCAAATTCACACACACGAGACAAATTTTTTGGGTCTGTCACAAACTATTCTACTGGCATTCCTTCGGGATGCCTCATAGTCAAAAACCAGAACCGGTGATACAAGATATTTTTACGTGGTGAACAGTACTTGTCGAATCGTGAAATTACAGTATCAAACATTTGTGCTTCGACCTCAGCTAGGTTTGTCCCCGATGGAGTTCAACAACATTGCAACTCTAAAATCTCAGAGTCATCATTTTTCTTAAGTACTTGCAGATATAGCTTAAATTTTTGCTTCCGGAACGTCCAGTTTTGATCAAGATTACCTTCAACAACTAGCAGGTCGGGTGGTTTGGCGAAATTTTCCATCTTGACTTAGAAGAACGACATTTTAAGAGAACGTAATTTGCGAAATACTGCGACAAGATATGAATATCCCGCACCTGACACCATGTAGAATATTGTAAAGACAACAGCAAAAGTGGATTAACAAACATCTTTAATCCAAAGTTACTGCATGATGACTCAAGCCAGAAAAGACAATGCCGGCACATGCCAGTCGTCGTTTGTCTAGTGTTGTTCCATGCTGCCAACACAACATGTTTACATATCTTACTTTTTCCAATTCTTTATTGTTACCAGATTGTTTTCAGTTTTGAAATTTTTATTAGCCAACTCCCAAGCTGCTTTCATGGGTCTAAAAACTGCCATGTCCGTCGGCTGAGTAAAGAGTTGAATTTGGAACAAGACAGATCAGAGTTATTCCACTTTCAGCACAAAACTGAGACATACAAAGGGTAAAATGGGACACATGGCCATCAACAAAAATATGACTGGTCGTGATATATTGTTATGGTCCAACTATGGTGTAAATACATATGTTCGCCATGTACTCATACAATGTAGGTTCACATATCCATCCTGATTTGGATCGTCCTACACCACAGTCTTGTGGTATACTGGAGACAATGCAGGAATGTACACACTCGTACTGAAATATTATCATTAGTGGAGGCAACATTCCAATTGCATTTATTATGATCAGTACAGTTAAATGCTCTTTCTCATAATTTCCTATAAGATAAACATTTTTCTCACCCTTGGGTGACAAAACTTTACCTCCCTGTGAAGAAAGATGAAAGGCTGTTTTATCTGCACCAGAAAATGTTTTGTGCCTGATACAGCATCTTTCAAATTGTTGTCTGGAATGTATTGGTATTTCTTCCAACCATACCTTTGCCTTTCTTCTGTGACAGTACTCTTTGGGGGTGTCAATGACAGTAGAATTCTTCGACTTATTTCGAGATGCCTCTGCGAAAACAACTACAACCATTTTGTCCCAGATTTGTTATTTTTGAATGGTGTTTTAATGTTGAGTTCTGTTACTAGTTTCTTAACACTTTCAGAGAGATAATTAGAGAATCCTCTCCTATGGCTATCAGTAATCCATTTAATCAATATTTGTTTGTTTTCTTCTGAAAGATATCTCACTGATCCCATTTTTCTTTTCTCGCGATACCTCCCACTGTGTGTTGCATGTAAGTGTTATTCTCGTTAAGTTGAATGCTCTACTGTTGGAATCTTAAAACCACTTTTTGCTTTTATTCAATACTTATTATTTACATCACTACAATGTCTATTGCAAATTTAACACATTGAAGTTATAATATTATACAAACACCATGTTTCGCATACTTTTCTACTGCTCTAGTCAGAAACTTTTGTTTTACTACTTGAGTCAGGTATGGTCGGCCGCACACTGTTAACAAAACATACAACAAAATAACCTAAAAATAGTCTTCAAGAAACTAAATTGAGAATTACTAAAAAAAATTGACATGAGCTTTAAAACCCCCCTTAATTCTTAATATTACACGTCTAGGCGGTTTCACGACACTATCTCATTCACGAGAAGCTCAAATTTGGTTTTAGGCAAAGGTTTTGTAAATATGTCTGCTTTCTGTTTTTCGCTAGGACAATAAAACACTTTCAGCAGGCCTTATGTTACTTTTTCATGAATATAGTGAAACCTGACATCAATGTGTTTTGACCTTCGGTTGATCACTCCATTTTTCACTAAACTGGAACTTTGATCGTAAATGAACAATTTTGCTGCAATTTCTTGACCCAGGATTTCTTCTAGGACACTTTTCAGATAAATAAATTCCTTCGTGCACTCTGCTGCGGCAATATACTCAGCTTCGGCAGGGAAGAGTGCAATAACAGGTTGTTTTCTTGTGCCCCAGCTGATTGGTCCTCCACAGAAATAGATGACATACCCAGTAGTGCTTCTCCTTGTATGTTTGTCGCCTGCAAAGTCCGAGTGGTGGTAACCAATCATTTCTGTTGACACATCACCTGTGAATCCTATTCCTAGGTTAGCGGTGCCTTTGAGGTATTTTAGTACTCTCTTAATAGAGGTTTCATCATTGTCAGTCGGATTCTCAGTTTTCCTGCTGCACATATTCACAGCAAACAAGATATCTGGTCTTGTTTTATTTGACAGGTAAAGAAGTATTCCTAACAGTTCTCGATATGGGAATGCACTGTTTATTTTGGTTTCATCTTCATCTACAGCATTCACAGCAGGTGTAGACCCAGCTTTGGCATCACTCATGTTGAAGTCCTCTAGCAGTTGTGTAATTGTCTAGGACTGTTTCATGTGCAAACCTTCTTCTGTTCTGGTGATTTCCATTCCAAGGAATTTTCTTGGAGTGGTTTGAATTTTTATTTTGAACTCTTTTTGAAGGTCTTTTCTGTTTCGTCAATGTATGAGCCTAACCTGTCAAGTGATAACTTAATGCACTTTGTACTCTATTTGTTATATTTTTCTTACTTAGTTATTGATCATGGGTGATATGTCAATGAGTTATTATAATTCATACAGCTCTGTGGAGTTCAGCGATTTAATAAGCAAGAATATGAACAGTGCGAAGTTTAGTATTTTAAGTTGGAATGTCCATAGTCTCCGTAGGCATTATGATGAATTTAGTGATTTCTTATGTTCTTTAAATTATTTTCCAACCGTGATTGCTTTGACCGAAGCTCGAATTCACGAAGAAGATCTAAATTACTATCAGTTACATGATTACACAAGTGTATGTGTAAATGCAAATAGAGGAAATGTAGCAGGAGGTCTATGCATAAAATTTAAAAAACAATGTCACTTATAAATTGCGTACTGATATATAAATTAATGCAGAAAACCAATGGCTTGAAATAGACGTCAAAATAGAATGATTTCAGGGTAAAAGTAACAAAAAATTCTATACAGACATCCAATTGAACCAATTGATATATTCCTTGAATCTCTTGATAAATGCTTAAACAGTATTGATGGCAACAAACATGATATATTTATAATGGGTGACATAAATATTAATGTTTCGGATGACAATAATAAGGAAGCATCTAAATACTTTAACATTCTTAACTCATACCACATAACAAATATAATTCAGACACATACTCGCGTAGATCCAACACATAACACAAGCACAATCATTGATCACATACTCACCAACATTGATATGCAATCTCACTTTATAACTTCTGGAACGATTGTAAGTGACATAAGTGATCACTTTCCTACTTTCGCAATATTTAATTCGGTAGATTTCCATTTTGAAAATATGTCATTTGGTGCAACAGAACAATTAAATGATAAAGTTTTTGTCAAAAGTGTAAACAGTATTAATTGGGATCAGCTTTACAAAATTACATCACCAAATGATATGTATAATAAATTCACTGAGCTAATAATTAATGCATACCAAAATTGCTCACAGTATAAACAAAAAACTAAAAATGTAAAATATAAAAATCCACGCAAGCCATGGATAACCTAATCAATCCTAAAGTCTATTAAAACCAAGGACATACTATTCAAAAATTTTTGTTTTAACAAAGATGATGAGTCAAAGGCTAAATATACTTTATACAAAAATGTACTAAACTCTGTTATTAGGAAAGCAAAGTACTTTACTTTGAAAACAATCTAAAAAATAACAAACATAATTTCAAAGAAACCTGGAGATTAATAAACATTGCAATGAATAAACAAAGTCCTCGCATAATTCCAAAATATGTTATCAATCCAGATACGAATACTGAAACTTACAACCCTAAAGATAAAACAAATATTTTAAATAAGTTTTTCTCAAACATTGGACGAAATTTGGCAACTAAAATCCAAACATTTGGAAATGACCCTAACCCTACAATGTCTTTGAAAAGAAATCCAGTCTCAATGTTTTAAAGCCTACAGATAAATAGAAATTATTTCTATAATAAAAAACTTAAAAAACAATTAATCAACAGGGCATGACAAAATCTCGATTTATGCTTAAAAACAATGTGCAGACGTACTGTGTGATCCACTCGTGTACATAATTAACAGTTGTCTA
Source organism: Medauroidea extradentata (assembly GCA_003012365.1). Lineage (NCBI taxonomy): Eukaryota > Metazoa > Arthropoda > Insecta > Phasmatodea > Phasmatidae > Medauroidea > Medauroidea extradentata. The sequence continues at coordinate 7,549 of PNEQ01069721.1, read as the reverse complement.
CAAGAAGGCATTTTCTTAGAAAACCTTAAGATCTCCAAGGTAATACCAGTGTTCAAAAATGGCGAGCCTCAGTTGTTAATAACTATAGGCCTATATCTTTGCTATCGAACTATAGGCCTATATCTTTGCTATCGAACGTTGGAAAGGTATTTGAGAAAGTAATTAATATAAGATTAATAAATATTTTTGACAAACATAACCTATTTAATGAGCGACAGAGGGGTTTTAGAAAAGGTAAATCAAGAAGAGAAACCTTATTGCAAATAACAAACCAAATTTAGAAGGCTTTGGACAGGAAACATCACACACTTGGCGTCTTTATAGATTTGTGCAAAGCTTTTGATACCGTAAATCACGAAATACGCCTGAAGAAAATGGAATGTTATGGTATAAGGGGTAATGTACTTCAATTATTTTAGAACTATTTGAACCAAAGAAAGCAATATGTCTACATAAAGGAACAATCATTGATTTTCATGCCAATTACTTGTGGGGTTCCACAAGGATCTATACTTGGACTTACTTTATTTCTCATGTATATAAACGACTTACCCTCTGTTATAAGCAAGGCTGAAGTTTTTCTGTATGCTGACGATACTGCTGTTATACACACTAACCAAAATGTAGATTCACTCTATAAAATTTTAAATGTTGACCTTGGCAATTTAGAAAGACGGCTTAGAATAAACAAATTAACAGTAAATGTAAAAAAGACTAAATACATAAAATTTGAAATTAAAAATAGCTCAAGTAGAATCATCAACCATTATTTATACATTCAAGGGAGCAAAATAGAGAAAACACATTCAATAAAGTACCTTGGACTACAATTTGACGAAAATCTCAAATGGAAAAATCACATTAAACAGCTTTGTAACACAACTGCAAGATACTGTGGAATTCTTTCAAAAATCAGATATTTCTTACCATTACACTTGCTAAAATACATA